>SNQJ01S0053157.1:102404-117116 GCA_010110895.2 Picea sitchensis
CATCTTCATATCACGGAGTTCATTCTTCAAACTCATAACTTGTCCAATGTTTCTGACTGAGAAGAGATTTGTTAGGGCATCATACATCTTCTTTGATGAGTCAAGATGGGAGATGTAGGGCATCAAGTGGTCTTTTATGGAATCCACTATGATACTCATGGAATTTTTGTCAACGTCTTTGAACTTCTCCATAGCTGCAACGTTCTGCGGTTCCTTCTTTTCTCCTTCTTCAAATTCTGGCTTCACGGTCTTTCCTTTCACAATATCCAACACTTTATTCTTGGAAAGGATGAGGTCAATCCTTGTCTTCCATGCTCTGAAGTTAGAGGCTCCATATAGCTTGTTCTCAGACTTCATAGAGTTCATCATGGGTTGCTTGACTTGGTCAAACCCTAGATTTGACCGAAAATCCAAACTTCATGTCTTGGCCTTCTGAGTGTACCAGGAGATGCACTGGGCTAGGGCACACTGATCTATCCAGAGATTAGATCAATCTCGTCACTTAAGGGGCCTCGACAAGAGGTTTAGGGTTTCTGCAACTACTTCTGCTGGTAACCCTAGCTGCAGTGCTTTTTGGAAACTACTCCTGCTAGTAACTCTAGCGGCAATACCTCAACGAGCTCAATATCTAGAGGCTATGTTTCCTTCCAGCGTTTTAGGCTGACTGAAGAGGTGTGGGCCCATAACCTGTTAGAATATAGAAGATGGTGTGCCCGTTTTACCATTGACGATACCTTCGTCACCCAACCATAGGCCGAAGCCTCCCTCCGAGCACCTTAACCTTGATTTAGAATTCCTCCGGAAGCAAACCATAGGCTAGATAGCCAAACAAAGAGTAGCATATCAATCCCCAAGGATAGCGCATCACAAAAGACTGATCAGATGCTCCAAACCCTAGCCAAGAGATATTCAAGCTAATGCTGATAACTAGTTGCTGCTGCAGCTGCACCTGCTCTTCCTCCAAACTTGCGCACTAGACTGCAACTGCAGTGCGCACCAAACTACAGGACTGCAATTATGAGATGTTGCAAATGAGAACTGGCGCCCTGTATTTATAGTAATCCTACCAGTTTTGCTGGGGCCAACTTCTCCTTCTGGGTATGTGTCTGTTCAGTATATTATTATTATTTCTGGCCGACTTCTTCTCTTAGATGCTAATAGCCTAATATAAATTATCTTCTTGAGCCGACAAGGCTTCTAGGGTTATTAGCCAATTCATTAGGGTTTCTCTTGCTTCCTAGAGTCTTCTATTCTCGTCAGGTTCACACGTGGGGGTAAATACCTCCCGTAGCTACCATAATATTAGCACCCCCGAGATTGTTAATTCACATTGAATGGAAAATTTCCTTAAAAAGGGTCATTCTGCTAGCATTATTGCTGAGTTCCATGCCATTCAAGCAGTTGAGACTCCCTCTCTCATTGTTCATCATGACATGCATCTTCTCCTCTCCAAACACCAATCCATTTTTGACAAACCCCAAGGACTCCCACCCTCCCATGGCCCCCATGATCATTCTATTCCACTTTTCCATGGTAGTCTCCCTCCTAATGTTCTCCCTTATCGTCATCCATTTGCTCAGAAAAATGAAATTGAGAAAATTGTTCAAGAATTTTTAGTTGTGGGTGTCATCCGTCCTAATGCAAGCCCTTATTCCTCTCCTATGGTCATGATACTCAATAAAGAAGGTACTTGGTGCATGTGCCTTGATTTTCGAGCCCACAACAAAATCATCATCAAAGATAAATTTCCCATTCCCATCATTGATGACATTTTTATGAACTGAGTGGTGCTCAATTATTTACCAAACTTTATATGTGTTCTAGTTACCACCATATACATATGGAGGCCAATATTCCCAAGACTTCCTTTTGTACTCATAAAGGCCATTATGAATTCTTGTTCATGCCCTTCATCCTGTGCAGTGCACCCTCCACTTTACAAAGTCTCATGAATCATGTCTTATGCCCCTTCCTTTGTCATTTTGTATTGGTCTTCTTTGATGATATCCTCATTTATAGTAAAACTTGACAAACCCATCTTGTCCATGTGGATCAAGTCTTACACTTACTTTCTCAACATCAACTCTTTCTCAAACAGTCTAAATATTCCTTTGGAGATTCTAAAGTAGAATACCTAGGCCATATTGTTGGTAAGGACAAAGTCCGTGTGGATCCTAAGGAAATAGAAGCTATCAAGGATTGGCCTTGCCCTAAAAATCTTAAAATTTTGTAAGGTTTCCTTGGTTTAACTGGATATTATCAAAAGTTTGTCCAAAATTAGGGAAAAATCGTATCCCCACTCAATTCCCTTCTTAAGAAGAATGCTTTCAATTGGAATGTGGTCGTTTATCAATCCTTCCAAGATTTGAAAGAGGCTATGTGTATGACTCCAGTTTTGGCATTGCCCAACTTCACAAAGAATTTTGTTTTGGAGTGTGGCACCTCTAGGAAAGGCATTGGGGCAGTTCTCATGCAAGAAGGAAGACCATTGGCCTTCCCTAGTAAACAACCTTCTGAGAGACACTTGGCCAAATCCTACTATGAAAAGGAAATATTGGCTATTTTGCATGCAATGTATATTTGGAGTCCTTACTTGCTTGAGAAATGCTTCCAAATTAAAACTGATCATTGTAGCCTCAAATATTTTTTGGAACAAAGGATTTCATCCCCTGAGTGTAACACCCCATTTTTAATCCCCCTAATTAATTTGTAATTAATTGTGATCGTTAATGGTTATCTCAACATGGAGATAGCATTGCCATGCTATGGCTTGTAAATGATGTAAATATGTAATTTAGAAGCCAAACAACTGACTAATGAGTGAACCCCTGAGTACTATCCATGATATCACTAGAGAAAAAGGGCGAGGAACCTAAAAGGGGGTTCATTATGCTAAGAGAACACAAGCCTATCTGGTGAGTTATTTATTTTGGAAATAATAAATGTTTTCCCTTTGTCCCTTATTTCAAAACAAAAATCAGTTAATGAGGGAGGATGGATAGTTGGAAAAGAAACCGCCCTCAATGAATGGAAGCATGGAATACCTGGTTAGGACAAACACAAATTGTCAGCAAGAGGTACAATAGAGTACCCATTTGCAGTCCTCAGGTTTACCCCATAGAAGGTCGATAATGATATTCTTTTACCCTCCATAAAATAGAAATATGGTAGGATATTGAACCCTCATTTGAGTGTCATGTAGCAGACTTATTACTTGATGGAAACTTGGTTAAAAGAGCACGAGGGAGTCGAATTAAGAACCCTTGCAAGAAGGTGCAATGAAGGACTGCAGGACTGCTAAGTCTAGGAATAAACATTCACTGAAAACCATGCTTAAACTTGAAAAGATACAATAGCCATAAGATCATAGGGGAGGGTAACCCCAACCATCTGATTTCCACTAGAGATTGGGAGATCGAGAGGCATAAGGGAAAGAGGCGAAAACATCTGCGATGGCCTAATGGGGGCAGAGTTCCCACGTAGGGTTTCAAACGTTTGATTAATGGCGAATGAGAGAGAGGTGATGTCACCGTGACGTATCGGTTCAGCATGGAATCCAACGTACTTGGAGGGTGATACATGTCAACATTGGAATTTTCGACGGGTCGAGTGTGGGTCCCTGTCGGGCATAAAACCCTTGAATTGGCACCCTAAAATTTTAGTTGTTGGATCAGGGGACCACTATATCTCCACCATTGATCCCTATTGTGAGAGGATAGCCAGACCTCAAATTACCAGGGATTTTGTTTGCGAGGTATTTCTGGAGAAGCTCAGGGGGCCAGTGCCCCGATGGCCTAGTGGATCAAGGTTCCGGAGAAGGGTTCCCCTTCCCTTCCCTTATCAATTTTATGAATCGAGGAGGAAACATCACATGTAAGTGATGTCAGGGTGACGAGGGTGCTAGTGAGCCACAATAGTTGATGTATGTCAGAATTGGGTTGCATGAGTCGAGATTGGGCCTCATTGAGCACAAATAAATTTAATTTGGTGCCCTTAATTCTCGGTCATTGGATCTGAGGATGGATGGACCACAACCGTCGATTTATTAGTAAATATCAGGAGGGATTTTAATGCCCCAAGGTACCAAACTACCAGACCCCCAAAATAATTCCTCCTAGTCCAATTTTTCCTTGGTGGGCCAATGGCCTAATGATCATGGTGGGGAAATGTTATAGGAAAGGTTCCAGCCTTCCCTTGTTGGTTTGTAAGTGAAGGAGAACATGTGCTAATGACGTCGAATAACGTAGACAAGCCAATGCATGGTGGACAAGTGTCAACACTTGAGTGGAGAAACCTCATTCTAGTGATGACATGTAGTGCCATGTCATTCCACGTTTCATGTGGTTAATGGTCCATGTTTCAAGGAGGTATTATGCCCCGTGTCAAGGTAATTCATAGTTCGGAGCCAGTGCAGAGTTTTGTATCAAGTCGTGGGTACCACATGTAAATCCAGGTGGAAATTCATGGAAAAGACACATTTATAAGGTGCTAGCTAGGCCACTGGATCAACCGTTTGAGGTTTGAGTGCGTGAGATGTTCCCTGGTGGTTCAACGCCTCAAAAACCCCATGTCAAGTGAAGATTTAGGTCACAACAGGGCCACATGTTTGAGGTGCCAACGAGGCCGCCAAATCATGAGCTTGGGGTATTGTGAAGTGTAAGTTTACCTGGGGGCCCGATACCCTAGTGGGTCGATCTCCTAGTGACCCAATGCCTCGGTGAGCCCAGTGGGTTGATATCCCGGTGGCACGATGCCTCGATGAGCCCGGTGGGTTGATCGCTCGGTCGCTGGTATACCAGAGAATAATTATTGAGAGCAGGAAAGCCAAGGATTCCGATGGGATGGTGACTAGTGCCACACCAATAATCAAGTCCGGGCTAGAGGGTGACGTATTATGGCACATCAGTGGCATGTCAGATGGCATGAGTGACGTGGGTGCCATGTGGCTATGAGGTGGAAAAGGTGAGAGAAGGTCAAAAAGTTTAGAAGGCCATAAATTTTGATCTAGAGATTGGTTTTAAACATGGTTACAGTCACTAGAAATATCTCAACAAGTAGAATTCATCTATGATATTTATTTAGAGAAAGGAGTCGAAGTGAAGAAGAGAAAATTTTGACACCCCACTAACCTAAGTAAGGGTTAGGGGGTTGGGTGTGTTACAAAATAGTATAAGAGAAGAGATTTAAACACTAGTCCTATATGGGATAGGGAATAGTCATTGGACTGGTATATCAAGGCTAAGATGAGCCTGCTGGAAAGTGTTTTATGCCCTTAAAAGTTGGCTTATTATCTGCATAAGCTCCCTGAGAAGAAGGAGTGTAGATTGAAATTTTCTTTTAGAATTTATTACAGTAGAAAATTTGTGTGTTGATTTGCAACAAAAGAATTATATTTTTGCTTTGTTGGAATGATAGTTACTCCTACAGGAGTGAGGATATGTTGACAAACATTAATGGTAAGACTGGAATGTAAATGGCATAAAGAACATAATCTTGTTATAGGGCTGCATGAGTCCATAAAATGGATGAGTTGAGTTGTTTTATTTAAGTTGTAATGTTGTCTATTTGCTCGGGTAGACAAAGCCTCTCGCATTTATGATGTTTGTATATATAAGGGATATGACCCTTATGGAAAACTCCTTGTGGTTAAAGGAATTGAGTATGGATTGTAGGACCTTGGCAATTATAATTGTTGCTTAAATATAAGACCAAGTTGTGTATGCATAACTCCTCATATTTAGAGGACATATGGAAATTTGTAAGGTTAGTTTACTTGACCTATAATGATTGAAACATGTTGTTGGGATATCCATTTAAGAAAATAAAAAGGAATCTCTTGGATTGTTGCTAGTCCTCATAAAAGAGGTAAAGTGATATGAGCATATGAGCAAGTTTATGAACTCATGGATGTATTAAGGAAAATGTATATGCCTATTAACCTAAATGCATGTCTATGCATGTGAATGCAAGAGGCAAGCAATTGGAATACACATGCATTGTAGGCATGGGTAAATGCTTGGTGCACAAGGATATGTTGTAATGCATATGACAATGATTGAGCATGTATATGACGTGTTTATAGACTTATGATAACTTGTGATTGGTTGTAACATATAGTGTGCAGATGGGGAATTTTGGTTGATGATGAATTGATATCAACAAGAAAGTTAGCAACATGGATAATATGTTGATGATGTGTTGCATATAACCTTATGAAGATAAGGTAAAAGAACTAATGAGGTGAACATAGTTACCAACTTAACGAGAACTCTACAGAGTTCTCGTTTTTTGGGGGGTCCAATTTTTTACCCCGTTTTTAAAAATGGTGCTACCGGTAGCACCCCCCCTCCGTTTTTAGGTGGTTTTTCGATATTTTAAATTTTCCGATTCACAATGTTTCCACATTATTTTTTTAAATGCTTATTTTTCATCTATTTTCTATTTATTTATTCAACAATGTTTTTAGTCATTTTTTCATGCTCCTTTCAATCTTAAAAATAGTTTTTACCATTTACTTTTTTGAAGTTACGGTTTTTCATATAATTTTGTCTCCTTAATTAATTTATTGTTCCATACTTTTTAAATATAGTGAAAAACATAATTTTTAACACAATATTTACCTTTACTTCAATAAATCGAAGAAAAAAAATTGTAGTTAAATAACACTATTTTTTAATATTTAGCAAAAAAATACACATTTTATAGCCATATATAATAAAAAACCTATACACTTTGGTACATATTCCTTAAAATAACATGTCAAATAAAGCATTTTTATGGACATAATTGAACAAAAAAAGTCAAAATTTTATAAAAAATTACCATTTCCTTTCATATTTTTATACATTTGAAGTAAAAAATGACAACATTTAATAAATTTTTCCAATGTATAATGATTCACATAAATAAAATAAAAAAAGATTCATCAACAAAACAACAATAGATACAACTTTATTCTTATTTTAAAATATGAAAGTCAAAACTTTACAGTTATAGCTCATAAAAATTTTGCAAAATTGAGCATTGTCTTCAAAGATATATTTCACCTAATCAACAATATCATATATCCCAAATTCATCATTCTTAACATACACATTATCATCTTCCTCGACGTCATTTTGTGCTTCCATTGTGTCATTTTGTTCTTCCATTGATTCTTTGATATCCGCAAGTTCTCCAAAGTGATCCTTTCCAATCATTCCTCCTAATGGCACTTGAGGTTCCTTTGACAATTTTGCCACCTTTGATTCACTAAAATCTCTTTTCCTCAAGCCAACTTCTTGCATTTCATATGGAAGAGCTGGAATAACATTAATTCTTTGTTGAATAAAATTGCACTGCATTGGGTCACTTTCAATGCCTATGCAATTCCTTCCTTTCTGTAGGCAACACACTAATGTTGTACCTAATCACCAAATACAAAATAAATAATGAAGTTAGATACTGTAAAAATACATAAATTAAAAATAATATAAGATTGAAGTATGATTTCATTAATATTAGATCATAATTCTTACCTAGACCTGAGAACAAATCCAAACCCCAATCTCCTTCATTTGAAAATGTATCTATAATATAATTAATTAATTCTTGTGGTTTTTGATAAATGTTAACCATATCTCATTTCAAATCTTTTTCCTCATATGTTAGCTTTCTAACCACAACATTGTGTACCAATATACTACTAGGAGTCTCTCCATCCTTTGCATTGGCAAGAATAGAATTATAAGAATCATATTTTGTCCAGGTTGCAAGATGTATACTCTCAAAATCACGTTTAAATGATTCTATATTGGAGCTATGAATATTAGGCTTGTGCCTGTAACATAAATAAGTACAAATTCAATTAACTTGTGAATTAATAATAAAAAAAATTCTAATCTTAATTGCTAAACATACACTTTCAATATCTTACCAAATAAATTGCATCCTTGTCTTTTCTTTCCCTTAAAGCTTGATGGGTCTTCTATATGCACTAAAAAAACACCAAAAACCCTCAATTAAATTCTCAACCCAGGGTAAGTAAACTTAGAGTTGTAGCACTATATGTGCCAAGGAAGAAAGGATAGAGGTAGTATAGTCTAACTAAGGAAATGGGGTATCTAAGGGCTAATCTATTCAAGCAAAGACTACTAATGATCAAACCCTACAAAGAAACTTAAACTATTTATCCTAAGTAACTCTTGAACAATTGCTCGATAGATAGTCCTAAGAAAGAAAATGAAAACACTACTTAAAACAAATTAGCTTAATCATGACAATAAGCAGAAGCAAACTATCTATTTAATCTATCTAATGAGCAATGACAACAACAAACTACTTTTAATTAACCTACTCAAATTCAACAAGCAACAACAATTAAGCAAATGAACAAGCAAACAACTACCCTATTAAAGCAAATAAACAAGCAAGCAACTACCCTATCAAAGCAAGTAAACAAGAAATCAATCAACTAACTAACCTATGGTAACTTCTACAGCAAGTAGATTAATCAAAATTATTCAATAAGCAACCAATCAAACTAATAAACAAGTGAACTCTATTCTTAATTTAAACTTCACAATTACTTATAATTTATGAAAATAAATCTTAATCTACTAAATTCAAAGCATCATGACAATAAAAGTAATCAACAACTACTCTTTATTCTATGATAAGAAACTATTATTTAATCTATCAAAGCAAGAAATCTATTCTCTAATCTATAAAAGCAAGAAAACTCAAATATAGTGTTGATGGTTATGTCTCCGGTGTCTTATAATATCATGATGGTATTTAACAATTAACAATAACTCAAGAGGGATAAACTCAATATTGACTTCGATAACAAAGTGAAAAGTGTGAATTAGACAATCCAATGAGAACTTAGCCATTATAGAAGCAACACCAACTACCCTACATATACATGTGATTATTCACTCATGCATTAATCATCAACAGTATAAAAACACTATTCTATTTTATTCAATTGCATTCTATGCTAATTAAGCAAATTCATACTACTTAGATTCATAAATGAAAACTAAATTCAATAATCAACTTTGAATTAAAATTTCAACCTAGATCTAGAACAGGAAATTGCATGAAGTAAACTAAACTAATTATATTTTAACAAATTAAATTGCAATTGGAAAATACTCATAAAACGTAAATTAAATCCCATTTCTATTTCAACATATGACAAGAAATTAAATAAGCAAACTAACTAACAACTAGAAAAGCAAAACTAAACAACAATTGGATAAGCAAACTAGAAATGAAAGCTAAAACTAACAACTATCCATCCACCGAAACTTGCCAAAGAAGCCATAAACTAAAAACTTTGTTTTAACTCTGTTTTTAAACTCTATTTCAGCATATGAAAAATCTAAATACCATCTAATTATACACATGGGTTAGTATCTAAAAACTTGCAAGTTTATTTTCTATCAACTAAAAGGTCATTGCATATTAACACTAGCCTCCATAATAACCTGCAAAACTGAACTAAAGTAGTTAAATTATGAACAACAATTTACACAGTAAATAAACATAATAAAACTCATAAACAGGAAATAAAGGAATGATGATTACACTATATAAATTCACAAGCTAATTGACTAAATATTCACCCAGACAACTGGTGCCCCCCCCAGCAGGTCGTGGCTACTCCTCAATGATAAATCACGAGCTCAAGCAACACAATTTCAACATTAAAATAAAAATGTAGTTTTACACAGTTTTAGCAAAATATGTCTGAAAATGGCAAAACAGAGCTGAACTATTATTTTGCTCTCCTCTAACTATTTGTCTGACCACTGAGGTGGTATTTATAGATTTACAAGCTAAGAGGTCGACCACTGGAAGGGTCGACCTCCTCTAAAAATAGTAAATCAAATTTAATGCGTCTTAACCGCCGATGGCTTCTAGAAACAAAGACAGCCAATAAACACCCAACATAACAACCCAATCCAAGTTGTTAGAAGCTCAGTAGCTGGAGGCCACGAGCACAAAGAAAACCCATGTCTCTGATTTACCCATCATTGATCGTCGATACGATAACCGCCAAATCGCCCATGGTTTTAGTGCAGGACGGAGTGCCGGACAAACTGTCGGATGGAGTTATGGACGGAGTGCCGGATGGAGTTCCGCACAGAGTGTTGTATGAAAAAACGACCTGCAATTTTGCCCTGTGAAACACATAACACAAATTAGTTTCCTAAAATCATTAAAACATGCTGAATTATACTTCAAACCATCGTAAAACATAAATCATACATACCTGGTATGAACCACGACGATCTAACACAAAAATCCTCCAAAACTCTTCAAAACAGGAAAATACATATACACATTTGGCCCAAAATGATCTAATTATCATCATTAGATTAACCATATCACGGGCCCAACATTACCCCCACACCTAAGATTTTGCAGGTCCCACTGCAAACAAAAAGGAATTGCCCCTCATGACTAAGCTTGTTGAGGAGGATCAACTTTAGAAGCTTCTCCTTCTTGTCGTGAATATTTTGTCTTATGCCTCTTGTGTTGCTTCAATTGTACCCTGAGGTTGTGGTTGGCTTTGGTCATATCATCAACCAACCTTTGAAGGGAATTCACCTTTTCCTGGAGGACTGCATTATCATGGTGAAGATGCATGTCCATAGTCTTCCTATCTTCCAATTGTTGCAATAGCTGAAAATTCTCTTGTTGTAGTTTCTCAATGGCTAGAGAAGGATCAGATATCTTAGAGGAGGGCTTAGATCCCTTGAAAGTTGTAGAAAGTATATCATTCTTAGGATTTGGGGTAGGCATCTGTGAGGTAGGAGTAATAGGAGGTTGATGAGGAGAAGTAGGTTCGAATTTTGTCTTTATTTGAGGTTTCAATTCATCTATGGACACTTCCCTAAGTCTTTTGTGAGGGATTTCAAGATTGGACACTTGGATAGGGTTTGAAGTAGTCAGGGGTTTTACATAAGGTTTTCCTCTTGGATTGCAGGTACTCTTTTGAAGAAATCCTCTATGACAGCAATTAGCTCCTCTCCTATTTGTGGGAACTGTAGGAAAGTCTTGTTGAATTACTTCTTGTATATTTTTGGGTGTAGGATCAAGAGATATTGAAGGCATCTGGAGATTAGCAATAGGATTCTTGGTCTTTTTGCCCAATGAGGCTACAGGGGTTTCAACAAGCTTCTTGGATTTTTGTTCCGGTAAAGTAATGGTTTTTGCAGGAGGGTTTTGAGTTTTCAGAGAGTGGGGTTTGGATGGAGAAATAGTCCTTAAGTCCAATGTCTTTTTGCTAGTCTTGATTGTCAAGTGAGGGTTTGCAAATTGGTAAATGAACTCATCCCAAGTTTGCCCCTGTTTTTCCAATTCGGATAAAACAAGGTGTTTGATAAGTCCATGGTGAAAGAGGTTGTTGTGGGGGTTGGTTACATTCTTCCTCACTTGATAGGACATCTTCTCCAAGATCTTTAAAAAGTAGAAGGGAAAATTAAATGGTTTATTGAACTGAAAGTGAGCTAACAATCGAAAGTGACAAGCTTTAAAGGTGGAATATCTACCTTCACATGTGATCAACCTGGTGATGACTATGAGAGGGTTGATTAGCTCCTATTTTATCCACTCCTTGGAGTATCCTTAGCTCCAGAGATGTTCTGAAATTCTAGTTTAAAAATCCTGTTATAGCTTGATCATAGCAATTGGTGGTTTTTAAACCATCTATCCCCCACTCTTGGAAGCTTCGTGGCTGCGACTATGGATTCCTACGAGACCCCAAAAGTGAGAAACCCCACGTGCATTGTCTTCCCATCAAAACCGATGGAAAATTTCATTGAGATGTCATTATCATGGTCTTGCAAGTGGGACAAAAACGACCCCCAGCCTGGTGCAAAAATACTTCCCTACACTGTGCAAACTCAGGGATGGTGAAAAGGTTTGCGTAGGAAGACGACTCATACAGTTTGGGCATCGTGATGGTGTAAAGGAATGGTCAGAAGGCGAAATTCATAGAGGATAGGGAAATCGGCCAAGGAATGACACGATTTAACGAGAGGTCGAGTGAAATTAAGAAGGGGTCGAGAACAAATGTGGACAGAGGTGAATCGTAATGAGTAGAGGGTGAGTGTGTTTAAAATAGAGGAACAAAATAAGCAGAGGGGAATCAGAATGAGCAGAGGTGAGTGTGAGGAATAATGGGATAACCCAATTTCGTTTATGAGTGTGGTTAGGGTGGAAATGGTTGCACACATGAATGCATGAGTTGCCATGTGTGAGCGATTTCGAATTTGAAGGCATGTTTTTGGGGGCAATCATAATGATACGAAGTTAGATCAATGTCCAAGTCTTTTGACTTGGAAATTTGATCATGAAAAATTTCTAAGGTTTGCATCATTCGATCTTGATTGCCATGAACTAATTTAATTAAATGTCATTAATTCCTGGTTACCTGAAATTGTGGACAGTTACTGGTGTATATTTTCATATGGCACTTCGTTCGACACCTCATACGACACTTCATACAACACTTCATACGACACTCCATATGGTACCTCTGTGCGAAATGCATTTTACCTCCTATAATGGATAACCTGTAGTCTTGGAATGGTTTTGACAGTCACAATGATTAGGAGCAGAGGCAAAGTGTTCCATTATTATTGATTTTTCCACCATGCTTACTCAAGCCACTCACATAGAACATGTAATTTCAATCCTACAATGAACAACCTGTAACGAAAATAAACCAATAAAGTGGTCTGTTAAGGATATGTACAGTAATTTATAACACACAAGGAATTTAGCATTTCAAAAATAAAATGACTGTTGATGTAATAACCTGTATCATGAAAAAAATACACATAAATTTTTACAAAGATTTACTTCTCTAGGCAATGATCATTTGTCAACTCATGAACCCCTCCCCCACACCTAAGTATTGTGACACCTCACAATAAAAAATATAGGAAACCAATCAGTTCTCCCAATAGCCGAAGATTTACAACTTGTTAAGTGTAGAGATAAATTTCATAGATTGGTCTAACGAGACGGTTAGAAGATGGACCCACCTATAGGATAGAACATCCTACATATAGATAAGAAGAGGTAGGCAAGAGAGTTTCAAGATAGTCTCAAAGTTAGTTCCAAATGGAAATTTTATGGAGTTCATTAACCTTAACTTAACCATACATAGTGCATTTCAACTTTGTCTACAAGTAATGATGCACATCAGGACAAGTTTAAATTTATTATTTTTTTTTTGTCAGATACCATCCTCGCTAGGTAGAATGCCCTGCTTCCAGCAAGCATATTCAATACCCCAGCGGGTTTACCTAGTCATACCACATGCCGGTACCCGCTGCCAGCAGACCTATTCAGTATCCCAATGGGTTATCCTCTTACACCCTCAAAGATTGGCCCTCCATATTTTAAGATTTTAGTATAAGATTTATTTGTGCAAGAAGATGGGGGGAAAACTTTGAAAACAACCTTTTTTTTTTCTTTTTTTTTCAATTGGGATGGTATTTATGTTAGATGATGACTTTCTGTTATATTCCTTAGTGATTGTCCTGATGTAAGGGGTACTTAAGAGGATGTGGTCTATCTAAAGATATGATATAATAAATCTATTTAGTGTGTAGTGGATGGTACCATTGAGAAAGAGTAGAAAGGTATCTCTAGGCTCAACTCACTTTCTTCTTTTTTTATACGAGAGACCTCTAAGTTTGATGGTTATGGTATCACTTCCTTATATAGTGGTGAAGATTTTCAAGAGCAACTGCTTTTTAAAATGCCTTAAAAAAAAGAGAAGATGTTTTTTTTGCAAAAGTATGGCTAATTACAACAAGTCATTATTCATTTGATGCTTAGCAGACAACAAGGTTCAAATATAGAAATATTTTGAAGAAAAATCCTTCTTTTCTATTTCCTTGAAACTGTCTACTTTTGGTGAAATAAATACCGTCAGAAATATCTAGAATTTCTTATCAACAAAATTCAAAACTATTTACATATGTACAGTATAAAATTTCAGAAAAAATTCAAGAACAAGGGGGGACTTCCCCATCTACCAAGGCCAATGCCTTGTTAGTTTACATAACATGTAGAAAATCTTCTTTGGAAATGGGCTTGTGATAAAATTTGAGTCAGTGTCCATTTACTACAAAGGAAACTTGTCCATCGTCAATTGTTTTGATTTTCACAATGCCATTGTCATATACAGTGACTACCTCATAAGGACCCAACCACCGAGTGGTGAGTTTACCTTTGAAGTTTTTAAATCGAGAATCAAACAACAAAGCCCAATCAGCAGGTTGGAAGTATTTCTTCTTAATAAACTTGTCATGCCACTTGCTTCTCTAGTTTTGGACTAACATTGTTCACTAGATGGCATATTTCCTGATCTGATCCAACTCATTCAATTGTAGGGCTCGTTGTTTCTGAGCCTCATCTAATTTTAATCACAATTCTGCGGCAATACAGAAGTTCCTCACTTGGAATTCTATTGGTAGAAGTACTTGTTTCCCGTACACTATGTTAAGGTCCTAACCCGCACATAGGTAGATCAATGTATTCGGATGTAATAAAGGTCAATATTAATAAGACCTTTGAATAAAATAGAATAAGGCAGATGTAAGAAGACCTAATAGAAGCTTCCGCTTCTAGAAGGATCTTCCTCTAGATGCTTCTCTTAATAGACATAGTTAGTATAAATAAGGGTCGAGGGTATGAAAAACC
>SNQJ01S0053158.1:27085-45445 GCA_010110895.2 Picea sitchensis
ATTGGTACTATGGCATACAAATTGGAGTTTCCTTCATCTTCACGAGTACACCCAGTTTTCCATGTTTCATGCTTAAAGAAGGTTATAGGTGACAAGATCCCAGTTCAAACTATATTGCCAGAACTTGAAGAGGAAGGAAAAATCATATTGGATCCTGAAGCCATCACTAACACAATAATTCGCCAGTTGAGGAATAGATCCATTTCAGAGTATCTCATTAAATGGAGGAAACTACCCGCTGAACATTCCACTTGGGAAGATGAGTCTTTTATACAGAAGCATTCAGAGTTACTCAAGCATTGTGGACAACACTTGTCTCAAGGGGAGGGGCATGTTAAGCCCTAAATAATGGCTCATTACCCCTTAATTAGGGCATATTACATTAGTAATGTTATTGTATCTATGTCGAATTTAGTCCATTAGTTGTAATTATACCTCCTAGTCTCCTATATATACCAAGGAGACATTTTCATTTGGAATCATATTGTAATTGTACATTTATGTGGGCATAAGGAGGTTTCCCCCTCGAAGAGGCTTATTATCTGAATTTCTCTCTTTTTCAAGGTGTTGAGTACTAATTCTGAGGTTTTTCTATGCTATATTGATATTTGGTTCTTAACATTGATTCTACTAGACCATTCCCTTTAGGGTAGTAGCTGGAAGAATACTTCATTTTAATCCCTTTCTCCAGAGCGAAAACATTTATATCAAGGGACGAAAAATAAGAAGCGTTATCAAAAACCAGACATTCAAGAATGTCGAATCGAACGATGATATGGGAGTTCAGAAAAGACACTACCTGATTGGTGTTGATCACTTTCAGAGGTACAGCTTTAGACCATCTTGTAAAATAGTATGTTGTTGTAAGGATATACTTGTGCTGCTATGAAGAATAGGGATTAATTGGTCCTATGATGTCTAGGCCCCATTGTTGAAAAGGTGCATCTACAATAACATGTTCCAAAGGGAAAGCTTCCTTTTTCACCCGTCCTGTAGCCTTTTGGCAGATTATACATTTGCGAGACAGTGTATGGGCATTTTTAAACAAGGTAGGCCAGTAGTATTTAGCCCTCAACACTTTGTGGGCAGTGGCATCTCCACCGAAGTTACCAGCAGCTTCACCTACATGAAGTTCAGCCAGCACTCTTTCAGACTCTTCCTTTTCTAAACAGTGCAGAGAAACACCATCAAAGTTATTTCGAAATAATAATTCATTTATTAACTGGAAAGATGTAGATTTGAGCCTAAGTTCTCATCTGTTTTTAGGATCAAGATTGCGGGGAGCAGATCCATGAGTTAAATAAAATTTAATGTTCTCATACCACGAATTGGGCGTAACTTGTGCACAACTGATCTATTTTTCATTATGTTGATTTACAGTTGAGGTGTTTATTTGGCTTTCTTGTTATTCAACTGAATCAGCTACTAGTTTACACATGCCTTGACCTCTAACAAGTTGTGCAAGAGTTATTTCAAGGTAATATTCTTGTAGTGAATTCATCCAATTTGCCCTTTTCTCACCTAGCTCTTTTTGTACTAACAGGTTTCTCGCTGCAGGGTAAGGAACAATAACTTTGGTTCTGGATTTCAACAGGTAAGACCATAAGTGTTTCACTGCTTTGAAAATAGCATATGCTTGTTGATCTACTGCTGGGTAATTAAGTTTTGCTCCTTTAAAAGTTTAGCTCATGAAGGCAATGGGTATCTCATTTCTTTCATTGTTTTTCTCTGTAAGTACGACAACATAAGATCGATCAGATGAAAAAGTGTAAAGAGTGAAATAATGAGAAAAATTGGGACTCTTCAAAGAAGGGGCTTCTATTATCACCTTTCTAATTGAATCGAAAGCCTGACTTTCTTGTGGTCCCCAATGGTACAAAACATATTTTTTAATTAAATTTTGTAACGGTCTAACCATTTCCGAGAAACTCTAGACAAATCTTCTTACGAAATTAATCTTTCCCAAAAAGGATTGCATGGCCTTTTTGGAAGGAGGGGGGAGTTTAGCAATAGCTTGGGTTCTTTAGGGTTCAATAATCATTCCATCCTTATATACTATAAACCCAAGCAGTTTGCCTTGCTCTACTGCAAAGATCGATTTCTTAGGGTTGAGAGATATGTCGAACTTGTGGCATTGTTCCAAGATAGCCCTGAGGTGAGACAAGTGATGTTTCTTGTTTTTAGAGAAGATGATGACATCATCAAGATAGACCACAACTGAATGGTTAATGAGGCCACAAAAAGAAATATCCATTGCTCTCTGGAAAGTGGCGCCGGTGTTTATCAGTCTAAAACGCATTTTCTTGTAGGCATAAGTGTCCCATGGGGTACGAAAGGTGGTTTTAAGTTGGTCTGAAGGAGACATAAGGACCTGGTTGTAACCCAAAAAAACGTCTAGTAAAGATAGTCTTTCAGAACCAGAGACATGTTGTAGAATTTGTTCCATTGGAGGAACAGGGTAGTTGTCTTTATCAGATGCTCGGTTTAAGTTCTTAAAGTTGACACAGAGTCTAATTTCACCATTTTTCTTCCTTACAAGGACTAAATTAGACACCCATTGAGTGTTCCTAACCAGGAAAATTATCTTTTCAGTTAGTAATTTGTTTAATTCCTTTTTAACAGTAGGTTCCAATTTAGGATGCATCTTCCTCAATTTCTGTTGAAAAGGTTAAGTCTGGGGTTTCATAGGGATTATATGTTGTATGATGTTTGGATCGGAAGTTTTAAGGTCATCATACGTCCATGCGAATACATCTTTATATTATTTAAATAATTTTATAAAGGCGGATCTTTCTTTCTTGGAACATCCCTTTCCCAGATTAATATTTTGAGGATTATCTCTTGTTCCTAAATTAACAATTTCATAGATCAAAGAGGAACTGTTAGTTTTGCAGTTGACTATCCCTCTAAACTTATCATGCAAATCATAAAATTTCTCTAATCTCACAACATATCTGGGGATATAGTTTACCAGCTCGGATGTTGATTCAGGAGATTGAGGATCAGATATTACTGTGAAGTTTCAGAGATTCTTGTCATGAGTACCATCATCAATGATTACATCTTGGAAGGTGTCCTCCATATGAAAAAAGTTGATGATATGTTGGTCGTCATCAAATACTCTACAATTCGTGATGTTGTCCGGAATCGACGGCCTGAACAACAATTCGATGGAAAATGCATTAGGGGAAAGACCTTCAGCAGGAAAAAATTTAGAAGCAACATTGTCTAGTAGATCAACTTCTGAATTACTCGTCCTAAAAATAGAATTTATATTAAATGTTGAAAATTTATGCATCAAACTCCATACCTTGGTTTGGTAACTTTTCAGATGTGGTGATAAGCAATGTATGGCATTTATTTCCTACTTGACCACGATTTTTTAATCACTGAATACTATCAAATTTCACACGTCCATATCTAATTCTTTCCTAAGTCCTTGCAGAAACGCTTCGTACAAGGTTGTGTTGTTAGTGAATTCAAACTCTAATCGACAAGCAATAACAGTTTTATTACCTATAGGATCAATGAGTACACAGCCAGCACTTGCTCCTTCTTGGCATTTAGATCCATCTAAATATAAAGACCAGATTTGTGCATCATTAGAAGTACTTGGAATATTCGCCAAAGCTGGTGTCTAAGTATAGGTTATAACTTCAGATTGTTGCCCTGGATCAGTGATAGAAGAGATTTCGGTCATGAAATTACCAAAAAATGTATTCATTCCATGTGTTTCAAATGAATTTCCAGATGTAACGAAAGGCTCATTTGTATCGTTCATATCTATCACGGTATGCTTAAGATAATGTTCTTTGTTTATCTTGGCTGGGTTGTCCATTTTCAGGAAGCCACAAGTGAGACCAATCTGTAGCAAAGTAACCGTGCAGTTGTTATGACCAATTACTTTTTAAAAATAGACCATACACTTCATAAATATCAACAACGATAATATCAATAATATGATGAACTTTAGGATTGGATGATAATCTAATCAGGACGTTCTTAAGCTCGTTGATTACTTTAACGTTTGTTCGATCTAGCTGAATAACTTTAAGATCAGAAGGTTTTACTTCTGCATTAAGTTTTTGGCATATAGATAGAGGCATCGCATTTGATGATGCATCATATTCAACCATACAATTATGTACATTCCTATAAAAAATATCAAAAGTCAATAAAAAAAGGTGGGAAATTTTTCCGTGTGGAAACAGCAGAATTCTGCTGATTTTTTGTTGTTGTCCCTAAAACAGTTTTATCTACATTTGCTACAATTTTTTATGCTAAGTCCCTTTTGTCTTGAGGTTCAGATGTTTTTTTAGTTAGGACATTTTGAGCCGCGTTTGAATCAATTTATGTTGATTTATTGCTTCCAGGATCGTTCTTTTTATTGTTTTCAACGAAGCTTTGAAGCATTTTCTGTAAAATAAGAGGAAATTTCAGCAGTTCAAAAACAGAAATATTAGCCCTCAATTTTTTTAGATCTTCAATTAAATCATATTCTAAAACTAGGGCTACTAGGTTTTGTTTAATTTCAGTTTTCTTTGATTGTTTCGGAAACACATTTTTACTTACTTCGGGAGGGGGTTTGTTTTGCGTTTTGCTTCTTGTGTTGTAGGGGTGGACAGTTTTGAAATTCGCTTGGAAGATACTATCCGACAAGTGACTGAAAATAGAAGGAGATGAGTTCTCTTCTTCTGGTACCTCTTCCTCAACTGTATCGTCAGAATTTTCAGGAGGAACAAAAGAATAATTGTCATGTGCTTCTAATATGGTTTGCAAAGCATACTGTAAACTTTCAAAATTTAGACCTTCTATGGTCGAGTTTGGCCGGTTAGGAGGAAAAGGCTTTCTGAAAGGACATTTGAAACTTCCTTTGCTTGTGGATGCCTCCTCAGCTGATATTTTCAAGTCAGCGCCCTGATTGGACAGTTTTTGTAAAGCTTTCTGCAAGCTCTCTAAGTCTAAAGTTTCTTGTTGATTTTTAGTTTGAGGAGGCCTAGTGAGAATTTCTATTTTCTTCTTAGAGGATGAGGTTGCTTTAGCTTCACTATTAAGATTATCTTTTAAGCTCAATATATCTTTTTCAATTTGACTTGCCTCCTCAAAATATTCTAACAAAGTGTTTTTCTTGGACCTTTTAACCCAAATGGCTATGTTATTGTGAAAGGCTTGAGCATAATATGTAACAATTAAACTTTCTGCGGGCATCGAATCTGTAGAGATTTTTTTTTTTTAAGTAAGAAATCTTTGGTTAAAGTCTTTCACTTTTTCTTTAAGGTTCATTTTTAAGATTGAAAGTTCCATAACCAAGACTTCCAGAGATTTATCATCTCCAAATTTTTTGAGAAAACAAGTTTCAAACTTGTCCCAAGAGACGATGGTCTAGGGTTGTTGAGAAAAATACCATGGGGAGGCATTTCCCTCAAAAGTATAAGGAAATAATCTGCATACTCCATCCTCGTGTTCAACACTTTGGAATCTAATGGCCAACATAAATTTCTTGATGTGATCCTCAGCGGATTGCTTTGAATATGGATCGAATTTAGGCATCCATTTCTCTGGATGTTTAGGTAATGGGTGTTGTGGTCCGAGTACAACCACGGCATCTTGATTGAGCCAAGGTCTGGCAGGATTATTTTGGTTTTCCATTGGAGTTGGTGGTGTCGAAGTCTGAGATGGTTCTGATGAAGAATTGCCTTCATCTGAAGAGGATGGAGAAGAACCAGGTGGGGATGGTGGGATACCAGATCCTCCTGCTCTAGGGATAAGTGTTTCAGCGGGATTGATAGTATTTCCACCTAAAGGGTTTTCGGGAAAACCAGTGCCTTGAAGTTGTTCTTGGATATCCGTGAAATATAGGGTTTGATTAAGTGGCCTACCAGGTTGTCTGATATGGGATAAGGCACTATGAGTTATTATGAGTGACTAACGAACAATTTCTTGGACGTC
Source organism: Picea sitchensis (assembly GCA_010110895.2). Taxonomy (NCBI): domain Eukaryota; kingdom Viridiplantae; phylum Streptophyta; class Pinopsida; order Pinales; family Pinaceae; genus Picea; species Picea sitchensis. Next base: position 33,035 of record SNQJ01S0053158.1, read on the forward strand.
GACCCCTTGAGGAACTGGTGTCACCGGTTCAACGAGAATATCAAGGTCATCGTTTGAGGTAGTTGTTGTTTCAAGTGTAAAATTATTTTCTGAGCGACTACGCATTACGACAGGAGTGCAAGTGCATGGGGGAGAAGTCTTGCGACCTCCACATGCCAGAAATTAAATTCAGCCCCTCCTTATAGCACCATTTGTTGACGGGTGTAAGTGACACACCGTTGACTGGAAGGTCAAATCCGGACTGGGGTTGTCCAAATAACCCAAGCCGTTTGGAATGAAATGACCTGATGGGTTTAATGGCTCCATTGGCCAACTAAAGTCCTAAAAATAATAAAAGAAACGAAACTAATCTATAAAGCTATAATACTGAGAATATAAGTCTAATAATTTACAAACATCAAAATAGAAAAATGGAATATGTGCATATGATTATAAATGGTGCATATACAATTTACAAGATTTACTATATATCTTGCGAAATAGATGTTTTTGAAAGTGTTTGTAAAAGAGATAAAGAAAGCACATACATTTTTTTGTTTTATGTCTAATATTTAAAATCTAAAAAAAAACTAAAGAATACTAAGTGAATATTATTGAAACAAGAATAGATGAACAATCAAAGATAATTCAAATTGTTCATATTTCATTGATAAATAATATAACTAAAGAAATAGTAAACTAACTTGTAATTAATCAATTAAAATGAATTTATTCTCCTGTACAATTCAAGCTCCTAGTTGTCCCACTTATTAGAGAAACTTGTAACAGAACAGAGCTAATACTCCCAGAACAAACTCAAAGGTGCTTTGGAACAAGAATATAATAGCAGACTGATAAAATATATAGATATGGTGATCTTATGATAATGAACACTTATAATAAATGAAACTTAATACAAAGCATTCATATAATCCATCATTCAATATCCAACATAAATCAACAATATTTAAATGAAATATTTGATCACAGATGTAATATGGAACAACAGATTATAGACATCATCAAAATACTTAATAATATGAAATACCATACGATAATCATACTAAAGCTGCATCAAACATAATAACATTTCATAAGATAGAAGTAAAAACATAATAGGGTAAGCGTCACACAGGTCTAAAGTCAAGTAGTGAACAACCTCTCCATATCAGTCTTCCAAAATCATATGTCCTTAATGTGTCCCAACCAAATATGTCCTTCACTACTAAGAGTGACCAATATTTAAACTAGTTCAGGATTCATATACTCTTATCATACAAGATAGAGTTGAATCCACAAAAATAGTGAAACTAAAAACCACTCATGTATGAGTTGGTTTGTCAAAAATAAACCAAAGTTTTATGAACATAAAAGACAGAAACTACTGAATAATAGAGTGTATGATCCAAGGTGTTTTCTCCATGCAATCAGCATCATAATCATCAATTCCCTGTGGATAGAAAAATAGATTCGATATTCAAAAAACAATGCTAACTATTATTCAAAAACAGACTGGCTACAGAATCATAGATTATGTAGCTAGTCTTATTATTAGCAAAAGAAATCAAAATTAAATATCCCTATTTTGATTTTTCATAACATAATGGAATAAAATCAAACAAAATCGTTTTTACCATTAAAAACTAGCAAATGAAGGATCGGGTAGTTCCGAATTTATGATGGCTTTGAAACTGGTTGTATTTTTTATGATTATATTACCGGATCTCTTGATTCTTTTATTTTCCCTTTCCATGTACGCTTTCAAGTCTTGATTCTCTCGTTCCAATAGAGAATTCTGAGCAGCTAGACATTTTACTCGCGCCTGTAAGAGAGGAATATCCCTATAATAACGCTCTATCTAATCTAAGAAACTGTCACAATGCACTGGTGCAATGGCAGACCGATGTGGAATACAGTCGGCAACGGGTATCTCATGTTTCCCTATGGCTTGTTCCAGGTCATGACCAATGCCTGCAAAACCCTCCTTTCCTTTGAGACACAGGGGTAATTTAGACACGAAGTCATACTGTTCAAAATGGGTAATAGCCTCGTTCTCAGGACATTGGTTGTCCGGATATTCCTAAACTAAGAAATCATTTATCTCTTGATATGAACATTGATCATTGACCTCGATCGTAGAATCAATCTCAAATGATCGCTTTTTCGATTCCTTAAACTCCTAGAAATCAATCGACCATACCTCTTATTCCTAAAATTCAAATCAGAGTTGTGTTGTTTCTTACCCTCGCGAATTTTCTTTGCAATAGGCTTATCATTACTATTAATATTAGGTCCATTCATAGGCATAGGATAAATGTTTCCTTTTAATTCACCAACTACTTGTTCCAAATAATTCCTAGGCGAAAACCTACATGGTAATTTCTTAACCACAGGGGTTTCCACAATAATAGATGCTAGTTCATTAAATTTGGAGCCATCAGGTGAATTAAAAACCTGGCTTTTGGTCACTGGTTTATCCAAAATGGGGTTTACAATTAAAGGTGGGTTGATTATATTTTCGACCTAGGTGAAGCCATTTCGGCTCAAGAAACTTTCCCAATTGTCAATGATTTTCGACAAGTGAGAAATCAATAGGATTTTAATGAGTCTGTGATGAAAAAGACTCGACAGAGAGTTCATGCTCTGTCGTTTATAGTGTTTAGAAATTTTGTAAATGCTCATTAACAGGTAGAACGACATGTTCAATTCAAACCTTATGAATAACATAAGAAATTGAATGTGGTATAGAAAAACCAACCCATATCGGCCTTTACATGTGATAAACTGTTTCAAAATTAAAATGAGGTTGTATCATCTAGGTTTCAGAAAAGCAATGGGAATACCTTTTGGACAACAAGTGGATTTGCAGGAAACCATGAACAAGCTCCATGGAACATCCTCCATTTTAGAATTCTTAAACCACTTTTCTCCTTTCAATGGGAGTCGTGTCACCCGGATTATGAAATCTTCTATTATTTCCAACTGCACATCCCCAACCTTGGCCCTAACACCATCAAAATTTTGTGCAAAGTCATGTGCAACTGAGTGGTTGTAGCCTTCAAATTTCCTGAGGAAGACATCCCACCCATGAGCCTCCAGGTCATCTATTGTGTCATCATGGGAAAGAAGGGCTTGGCAATCGTTCGGCTCGATTCGAACCAAAGGTTCCATTGCCACTGTGAAATAGATACAAAGGATATCACAGGAGTTAGGTTTCGGCTTCCAAAAGACGAGCAGTAGAGAGAGGTCTGTGTGGAATGTAATGGAATGAAAACTACAAAGTTTGGGGACTGTCATAAAGTGAAAAAATGAGTTGTTGAAAACGAAAAACTAGAGGGCTCGTAGAACTATGAGCCATTACCCACGATGAATACCAAACCCTCCAACAGTACCAAACCCCAAATCGCATAATGAATGATCTCATTAATGCTCAGGACAACAAGGTGGATTGAAATCGTGGGTACAGCATGCCTGTACCAAGTGACATGAGTGTTGATATGACTGTTGAGATCATGAGACCCATACCAAATGTTAAACCATTGTTTTGTGCATTCAAACATTTCAAAAATTAAAACCAACGATCAACCATAGAGCCAATTAAGTCACAATACCCATAATACATAAAAATCATGAAATTGATCAATAAGTTCATAAAACTTGAAATTTAACAATATATGGGTGTCTTCAAAGTGATATTTCGTAGGTAGAAGATATAAATCTCAAACCAAGTTTTTATTTAAATCCATGCTTACAGTCGTGAATTTAAGAACAAAAAAAAACAAAAATTCAAACGAAAAACTCAATAAGATAAGTAAATCCCAATCATTGTCTTGAAGTTCAGAAACTTAAGAGTTTATAAATGAAAGGTGGTGACAGCTACAGAAAGATATATTTTTTTGTGGTGACTTCGATTATGATAAAAATCGAAAAAATTGGTGGCTGCCAACACTTGGTTGGTTGGAAGTAAGAGTCCATTGGTTCTCAAACTAAAATTGTAAAGTGCTAAATGAAGCTCATTTATGTAATGAGTCAAGTTAAATTCAAGAATAATGAAGTTATTGGAAAATGTTAAGTCAAGGTCAAGGTCAAGTTAAGTCAAAATCATTACAAATACTTATGAAATTAGAGTCTTTTAATGTAAATAATTGAAGTCAATTCCATGTGAGAGGTTGAGAGTTTGAATTCAGAGGAAAGAAGTCGTTATTGATATGTAAATTGAAAAAGGGTGCATGATTGGTGTTACCCAACACCTAAGTCAAATTATGTTATGTCATTAAATGAGAGTTGAAGACTAGTAGAGAATATGGAGTCAAGTAAAGAGAAAGTAAAATAAAAGCCAAGTCAAGTTATGTAAATCATGGAATTGGTGCATCAATTAAGTTTTCCAAACCAAGGTCATAGGTGTCTTGTTGGTTTTTTTGTAACCCAACAAGAAACATATTTTGTAAGAATGTAATTGCAAATGCATGAAGGATATTGCAGGTGTCGTGTTGGATGGAGATGTCCCTCTTATAAGAAAAAAATGGTTGTAGGTATAGTTCAGAAGATTCAGATGAAGAAGAGAAGAAGACTCCATGAATGAAGCAGAAAAATAAACAATGACGAAGAAGTAGATGATAGAAGATAGAGAATGAAAGAAGAATATTGATGCAGAGAGAAGAAGAAGATGCAGACTTCATGGCAAAGGAAGATGATAGAGGAAAGTACCAGTGACTTGAACAAAAGAAGATGAAAGAAGAATAAAGAAGAAGATGGACTCCTCGACCTGAACAGAAGGACAAAATTTTAAAGTATAAAAAGGACCGAAGAACGGAACAACAAAGAAGACAAAGATTGAAGAAGGAATAAAATCAAGGTAAATAAGTAGTACCGTGTGTTAAATAATTTGAGATGCATAAAGAATGATATCCCTAAGAAGTTTGAATATCCTCTTTGATAATGTTGTTTTGATGGAAATGAAGATGATATTGGTCCTATGTTTGTATAAGGGCTAGATTATCCAAAGTTGAAATTGTATGTACCTAATTAAATGATGATGTAAGCCATGAAGAGGCATGTTGTGTGTACTTGAGTCAGTTTTGATGTAATCTGTGAAGAGGAAAGTGTACCCCCATCATTTGTATGTTGAATTTTTTGGTTAGCTATAAACCACTTGATGTAATGTGTTGTTTGTGGTAAGAATAAACCACTTGTCATGAAAGAGGAGGGTTTGTGATAAGCCAGAAATCACTTGTTGTAATGGTTGAGGATAATCCACCAAAAACCTTGATGTATGGGTAATCCAAAGCATACCCAAGATGATGATTGATGATGATGTCGAGGGAGTTACAAGTACATGTATGAGATTTGTAATTCAAGAATGGTTTATGAACCATGTGCAAGAAATAATTTCCTATAGAAATGGTGGATACAGTGGCTAGTGACTCATGTATTTCGGTGGATGGTAACTTTTTTATATGGACTTCAACAAATATGATGGTTATACTATGTAGGTACAAGAATCAGATTGAAGTTACAGAATAAATAAGATCAAAGATAGAAGATGAAGATAAAGCATAATAAGATGTTGAAGATTGGACCAATTCAAAGATCAGTTGAATAAATCACAAGTATTCATTAAGGGGGAGTATGAAGGAATAATTCATACTTGTGATATATGAATAATTTCTAGTGTATATGAGTGCATAAATGTAATGGAGTAGACCAAGCTTAAAGATGAGGATTAGGAGAGATATCGGGGATGAGAATCTCATGGATTGATTTGAGAGATTTAAGGAGATATAGTGGAGATGGTTATGGATATGATGTGATCTAATCATATAATTAATACTTAGTAGTTATGGTCACCAAGGGTTATATAAAGAGACCATTTTTACAATAGAATGTACATACAGGAATGTTATGATGTAATATAGTTTTTCCTACGGGGGTTTCTAGAGTATAATTCTCGGTCTCCCTTGCTTCAATATATGTTTATATGTATTTTTTGTTGGCTATTAGCCAACAAAAAATACCCATCCTACATTTTTCGATCACAAAATGGGTTGTCTCCTACATGTAACTATCAAAGTATTTAGTCTTCTAGTGGCTAGGGTTTGTTTTTAAACCAATCGTTCACATACAACCTCTACTTGTCCCTCTCTCTTTTTTTCCTCCAATTCATACCTTACAACCTCTACTTGACCCTCATTTACTAATACCTTTGGTCTATGCCTCACAATGAACTCTTCCCAAGTCTATCTAGCATGCAAAAGAGAATCTACTACTCTTAACTTAATTATCCCATGATAACATAAAATCTTTTATGTGTGCCTCTATGTTCTCACCATTTGTGCCATCAACTGTAGATATTGAAACAGGGAAAATGGGTCATTAACAAGGCAACAATATTGTAAATGAATCAAAATATTGAAATGGTATATGTACAATAAACTATATCAGACTTCACAGGGTACTTCTGAATATAATATGCAACTTCATACCAAGGCTACCTCAGAGAATATTGCTCAACCCCCTTATTACCTGAACATTCCATAGTTTCATTTCCTGCTAGAAAATCTAGTTAGGCACTATTGAACATAGTGTGCCACTCAAAACAACACTCTCCCTCCATTAGTAGGCATGTTACCCTTGAAATGGTGGCTTATGTAACTCAAATATTTAAACCTCTTACCATACTTGATTTTTGAATAACAAGGTAACAGGAAGAGATGATGGATTCTAGAATTAAGGTTTAGTAGTGATTGATTACAATGATTATGATGAAAATGATGAGTAATATGATGGTTATGAGTCCAAACAACTTAAAAAACATGAGCGGAATTATGCCACACATGATTTGGAGCTTGCTGCCATAGTTCATGCATTGAAGATGTGGAGGAATTATCTCATGGAAAAAAGATTTGAATTAAGGATGGAGCATAGTGGTCTGAAATATCTTTTTGAACAACCAACTTGAATGTCAGGAAGACAAGATGGCTAGAATTTTTAAGTGAGTATGACTTTGACACCAAACATATCAAAGGGAAAGAAAATAAAGTTGTTGATACACTCAACGGAAGAGTAAATATCATGCATGTTATAGCCATTATTATGCATCAGTCAAATTTGAAGAGAAGAATTTTAGATGTTACTATTACATATCAGCATTACCTACAGGTAAAAGAAATTTTACAACAAAAATATGTATAGCAGAAAATTAAAGAGTATGAGATTAAGGAAGATGGATTATTTATGTAAAAAAATAGAATTTATGTTCCTAGTTTCGGAGAACTTATGAATTTGGTGTTAAAGTAAATGCATATTGTTCCATATGTCAGACATATCAGTTACCAGAAAACAATTACAGCAGTAAGAAGCCAATTCTTTTGGCCTGGAATGAGGAAGGGTGTTGTTGATTACATTGTCAAATGTTTAGAATGTCAGAAAGTAATAGCTTAGCATAGACACCTAGTGGGTTTTCTTCAACCATTTCCAATTCCAAAGAAGAAATGGGAAGTGGTAACCATTGATTTTATAGCAAAGTTGTCTAGGACAGCAAGGCAACATGATTCAATAATGGTAGTCGTTGATAAATTGACAAAGGTTGCTCATTTTTTTCATGTGAAAATGACTCATACCGCAAACAAGATTCCAGAAATTTGCATGAGGGAAATTGTTAGGTTGCATGGGATACCTAAGGTAATTGTTTCAGATAGAGACACAAAGTTTACTTCAAATTTATGGAGGGGATTATTTAAAGGATTTGGTACAAATCTGAACTTTAGAACGGAAATCCATCCATAGTCATATGGGCAGACACAGAGAGTCAATCAAGTGATTGAAGACATGTTAAGAATGTATGTGATGGATAAGCCATCTAAGCAGGAAGATTTCTTGCAGTTGGTTGATTTTTCCTATAATAATGGGTATGAAGCTTCATTGAAGATGAGCCCATTTGAAGCTTTGTATGGTAGGAAATGCAATACTCTAGTGAGTTGGGACAACCCAGCAGACAGAGTAGTACTTGGGCTAGAATTTCTCAAGGATATGGAAGACCAGATGGTTAAAATTAAGCAAAATTTGAAGGCAACACGAGATAGATAGAAGAGTTATGCACATAAGAATAAGAAAACTAGAGAATTTAAAGTGGGAGAGCATGTGCTTTTGAAAGTAAATCCAAAGAAGAGCTCATTAAATTTGGGCAGTTGTACAAAGCTAGCAGCCAAATTCTGTGGTCCATTTGATATATTCGACAGAATAAGGCCAGTTGCATACATACTTGCATTGCCTACTTCCATGAACTTGCATAATTTATTTCATGTCTCTTTTCTAAAAAAGTATGTACATGATCCTAACCATTTTATTGATTGGAATTTGATCCAGGTGCAGCGAGAAGGAGACTTTCAGTTCCAGTTGGTGCACATATTGGATAGAAAAGTAAAACTTCTCTGGAATCAATTCATAGAACTGGTAAAAGTTCAATGGACCTACTATGGTCCTGAAGATGCTACTTGGGAGCATGAAGATGCTATGCAGGCAGAGTACCCATGGTTGTTTGAATAATTTTGAAATTTTGATTTATGTTTTGTATATGTACTAAGCATAGTGCCAAAATAAGGGTGAGGGGAATGTAATACCCTGATTTTGATGCCCCATATTAAATAATGTATTTTGTTATTTTGTGAAAGGTCGGAACACCCAAACAATTAAAAGAGGCTAGAGTGCCTAGGAAATGTAATTTTGTGATTATTATTAATAATAAAATACATCGTTGGTTGCTAGATGGATAAGCACAAGAGGTATAGGGGGCTATGATTCCATAAGAGAGGAGAATTAAGGGGTTAAGTATTTTAATTATATTTTATTTACCCATAATTGTTTTAATTGAGAGAAGTGGTTACATGAGGTTCTTGTGCAAGGCCATGTAGTTCTTTATTTCCAAGTAAATATGTAAAACCATCTTTGGGTTGTTTGGGGGTTCACACTGTTTGGAAATTGTTGAGGAAGAAGCCATTGTTTGATGGTTGTATTAATGAGTGGTGTATTCCATCCATGAATTAATGCATGCATGCCTGAGATGCATTGGTATGTATTAATTTTTGTTCATAGTTGTGAATCCTAAGAGTCTCAACATGGATATTCTTGACTAGATGCACTAGATCCATGGAAAGAAGTCGACGGCCTAAGGGATTGTGTGTCAGTGAAGGGGGTTCATTTTCTTTGGGTGGTGTAGGATGGAGAGAAGAGAGATGGTGTACTTTTGATTGTTGTGTGTTGAGAAACCTGTGAGATATTAACTTTTGACTAGTTTGGGAAGATGAGTGTCACCCTGGAACTCGTCCTTGTGGATTCATAGCCCCGACTCAGGGGTGATATTATTGTTGAGACTTGGACCAACAATGTCTACGGTTGGGTGGAACGTCCTTGGTATGCATCCAATTGGTGATTGAATTTGTTTAAGATAAGTGCTCTCTGTCATGGTTTCATTTGCTTGTATATTTATTTTCGTTGTGTATTAATTATTATCTCTTAAATTTGTATTTATAATATGCATGTTTGTTGGTTATTGTTGTGCATGGCATAATATTCATTTATTTTATGTTGTAACATGAGTCTTGATTATTGCATGTGATTCTTTCATTCTTCTTTATTAATTATATGTTATCAGAATTTTGAAATCAATTTTGAAGTATCGTGGCCAGCTTGTGGGTGGTTGGGTACGTTACACTCATCCTAATTTTCATGTGATTTATGTTGTTGGATTTGTTGTTTAACCTTCCCTAGTTGTTTTTGGTTCCTTACTCTAACTAATTCCCCAATTTATAGACATGTTTGGACATGGCATCGGTGCTTTCTTAGCACCAAGTTGTTTTGGTGTTGATTTGTACCTTGAGTTAAAGGCTTGTTTGGACATGGAATCATTGTTTTATTCGCACCAAGTGTTGATTTGTGCCCTTGTATGGACATCACTTATGCATTTATACAAAATAAGTTCCTCAATTCAAGACCTATGTGTCTTCGCCTTGCCTGATTTCAAAACCTGGCCCATGGAACTTCATGCAAATGTATATGCATTTCTTTGTTTTATTTGAGGTCATGGGTGTAAGAAAGGGTTTCCTTGGCTATGCATTTTGCCCTCATCATTTTGTATTTTTTTGGTTGGGTGCTACTTTGAGCTTTCCTTATATGCATGGAATTTAGAAAAGTAATGGTTATCTTTGAGAGCCTACTTCACCTTATTTACCAATATTTTTGGATACCTTTTTTCCAAGCACTTGAGGATTTTGAAAAAGAAATGGTTGTTCAACAAATAGAAACCATTGGCATAATTCTCTTTCCATGCATTTGGATACCATTATATCACTAAGGTATGAAGCTTATCCACCATTCATTTTACTAGCATTCCTAGAGTATCCTTGTACAATAAGACATACAAATTATATGAAACCTATCAAATGGCATGTCTTTGGGTAATCTAGAGGACTATTGGCATATATGGTTGTTGAAAATTTGGGCCAAATGAATTTGGTAACATGGGTGGAGACCCATTTGATAAGCTAAATAATTTAATGCGACATGAATATGGTATTCTCTTCTCCAAAGGCCTTACATATAACTATGATAGTTACACAAAATGATTACAGAACCTTCCCTCTTTAACAAAAAAAAGAATCTTTCCATACAAGATTTGTGTAGAAAAAGTGAAGGTTATAATAACAATGGAACATAGAAAAGAGTAGCTGAAGTGCTAGAAGCCACCAAGGGTTGTTCTTAGAAGTTGAAGCATGAGATGCATAATCAAATGAGTAAGGAAATCATGAGGGCTTTTGAATATATCCAAATACATTTTGTGGCTACCATTCTTATGATAGATATATAGTAAGACGATGAATATGGAAACAACTAAAGTTTCCCCCTCCCTCCCTCCTTATCTAACCAAAATCCCAAGCTTTTTTCTTGAAGAAATGATTCATACATGTGGATTCCCTTGTACAATAAGGCATAAAACACATAGGAGACCATATCAAATGACACATCTTGAGGTAATTTATCAGACTATTGGCATACATGGTTGTTGAAAATTTAGGCCAAATGAATTTGATAACGTGGGGGAAGTCCCATTTTATAAGATAGAGCATGCAATGTGACATGAATATAACATTCTCTTCTACAAAAACATTACATACCAGCCAATATATCTTGTTGTAAGAAAATTTAAACTCACTAATATCAAATTCACTCTTCTCAGTGGGGTAAAAAAGTGGTGGTACCAACTAGGTATTCATGAATCAATATAGAGATGGGTGCTCACTCAAAAATTATTATGTTTTTCTAAAAGTTAAATTATTAATGGATCTTGAAAGAATAGTATACTTGCAATTGACGTGAAATCATAAAAATCCTTTGCATTAGTGTCACCCTTAAGATAGGGATGCCATGATTAATTTGTAATTAAATTGTGTTTTGACCACCAAAATGTTGCATCATTATTAGTATGCTTTTATGCATAGGCAAGGAAAATCAATAGATATTGATTCTGATAGCTATGGTAGTTCTAAAGAAAGAGGGGAAGGGGAACATCAAGTAAGAGGTTGAGATAAACTATAGGTGGTAATGTTAGAAGAAAATCTAAAAATATATATGTATTTGTTTCTTGCTAAAGGAGGGATGTGTTATTTTGACAATGAGACTAGTGTAGATAAGGAATTATCATTGAGATATAGACATTACGTGAAAAACTAGGAACCAAACCCATTTTCTGTGTTGGACGCTTATTTTTTTATTGATGGAAGAATATATTGAATTTCTCTATCTAGTTTACATGGGATGGGGATCTTTTCTATGGATGGTGTAAATGTTCCATTCAGCAAAAAAATTGAACTCATGGAGTATGTTGGCTCAATGTAAAAATATAAATATTGGATATGGTTGGCCAAGTATTTACCAAGTATGTGAAGATATGGAATTTGTGCAAATTATAACCAAAATTGAAGGAAACCAATCAAAATAAAGGACAATATTTATGTATTAATGGAAGGAAAAAATCTTTGAGAAATTTTGTAGGGTTTGTAAATAGTTTATTTCCTAGAAGCACAAACAAGCTATTTTTTCTTTTAGGATCATGATGGAAATAAAGTTGTAGTTTGTGTAGTAAAACCAATAGTTGCAGGGAAGGAGTTGTTGATCGATTACAATTTCATTATAATTAATGAAAGAAGTAATTATGTTTTACAATTTATAGTCATTGTTTATTGATTGTGTTTGAATATGATTTGCAATAGTTTTATCCTATTAATATTTATATAATTAACATACCTATGTTTATGTGGCAAGTTAACTCAAACATTGACTCTGGTTTTTGTTCATCGAGAATTTAGGCTAGTCTTTGGTTCATTTTAGGTTTTTGTGTATCTCAATAGTTGAATGGATGAAAATTATCTAGTTGATGGT
>SNQJ01S0053159.1:0-45370 GCA_010110895.2 Picea sitchensis
ATCCTTCTGATATAAGTAGTCTTTCATCTACATCTTCCATAACTGGTAGTTTTGGCCGTTAAATTTCTCGACCCTAAACTTTCCATCTTCCGACATTGCTCCCACTCGAACTAGGAACCCTCTTTTCCTGCGAGTTACCTTTCACTCTGATACCAGTTGTTAGAAAAAAAGGACCATGGAGCAATAAAATAAAACAAATGCAGAATCAAAACATAGAAGATACACAATACAATAGAGACACAGATTTACGTGGTTCACCCAGTGTGGGCTACATCCACCAGAGAAATTGCCATGTCCTTCCTTTATTATTATCCAGCATATGAAGGGATACAACCTACAACAAACCCACTGTAACTTCCTCTTCTTTCTCTCACAGTCTCCTATCTCAGAATACAATATTCGCCATTCACCATAGCCGCAATACATTTACCTCATAAAAGAGAGTTGCCTTCTAGGGAAAAAAACCCTAACATAATCTCTATCATTAGATCTGCGACTTTATAATGAACGGTCCAGATTTACAATGAAATTACAATATACATTTATAAGGCAATTTTTCCTTTGGGAGCTTCACCCCCGAACCCCCACTGGGGTTTATCCTGCCCCCAGACCCCACAGCTAGGGGGATAGCCCCCCCGGACCCCGCAAAGGGGGTACCCCCCCTCTGCACTCCCCCGCATGGAAGAGTGTACATACTTCTGGGGTGCAAGTACTTCATGGGGTATAAACATCGCTGAAAGTAAAAGACCTCTAAATCAGGAAGATAATCAGGCTCCACAACCAACAACTCAATTCATCTAGGAGGTCATCAATGAAAGGAAGGGGAAACTTGTCTTTAATGGTCAGTTTGTTGAGGGCATGGAAGTCAGGACAAATCCTCCAAGAACCTTATTTCTTCAGGACTATGACTACAGGAGAAGAGTAAGGGTTGGTACTAGGGCGGATAATGCATGCATTAAGGAGTTCCTGGACCATTTTCTCAATTTCATTTTTTTGTGAAAAGGGGTGGCGATACAGATGGATATTGGGAGGAAGGCTTTCAGGTACAAGGGGAATGGAATGATCATGAACACCATGGGAAGGAGGGAGTCTTTGGGGAGTGGAAAATACCATTTGATGTTTAGAAAGGAGGGCTTGGAGGTCTTGCGGCACCGAGGGTGTCTCTGTTTCTTGTATGGTATGGAGTTGGGAAATGACACCAGAACGACCTTTTTTTAGCAGCTTTTCCATGCGATGGGAACCAATGATCTCAGGTGAACCAACGATGATGCCTTGGAATTTATATTGGTGGCCTTCCTGGTCGAATTGCATGGTTAATTCCTTTAAATCCATGAGAATGGGACCCAAAGTCCTTAGCCAGTCTACACCCAACACAATGTCACAACCACCCATGTCGATAGAAAGAATATGGGATTTTAGGTGGTAGTCACCAATTTGGAGATGCACATTTTCACAACACCCTCCACATTTCATGGAACCACCATTGGAAATCATGATTTGGAAATTGTTGATGGCATGGATGTAGCAATGAGTTTCTTGAGCAATGCAACGATGAATAAAATTATAGGTGCTTCCACTATCAACCAGAATGATGACCTTTCGATGCTTGATGTAACCAATTAACTTGAGTGTTTGGGGAGCAGAGAAGCCAGTGAGAGCATTGAGGGAAATGATTGGTTCTACCTTAGGAGGGTCTGAGGGAGGGGTTATGTCAGTGATTTCTGATGACTCAGAAACAAGGGGAGTTTCAACATCCTCTTTTGAAATATCCTCAGAGATGGTCATAACAAGTTTTTGTTCCTTACACTTGTGGCCCGAGAAATATTTGTCATCACAATTATAATAAAGGCCTTTGAGTTGGCGTTCAGCCTTTTCAGCCCTAGTTAATTTTTGGATCTTTAGTGGGGTGGAGGGATTAGTGGGATTTATGGGTTTAGGGCGAGGGATAAAGAAGAGTTTTTGGTTTTGAGAAGATACAACCTGTTGTGCTTATTTATCTCTTTTAGTAGCCTCCACCCAACTTGAAGGTCGAGCCATGAGGACATGGGCCCGAATCTCATCCTTGAGGCTACTTATAAAACACTCTCGAAAAAAAACATCATTCATGCCCTCAGTTCGAAAATCCAGGTGCTTGAAGGAAGCTATAAAGTCTTCCACTGTTCCTGATTGTTTCGACTTTGTCAAATGGCCCAAATGGTTGGTGTCAGTGTCAAAGCATTCATAAAGCTTAGTCACAAATTGTGTCCAAGCAATATACCCTTGACGAGAAGTTTTTCTCCATTGCCACCATTGCCAACGTTCTTGATCTAGATGGATAACACCATACCGAAGTTTGGCCAAGTCATCTTCAATGTCGTATAAAGAGAAATAATGTTCCATTTGGGTTACCCAACCAGTGGGGTCTGATCCATCAAATTTGGTCACATCCACTCGCGGAAGGCATAGGTTACGTTGAAAGTGATGGTGATGAAAGTTATGGGAATGGGAGGAATGTTCACCTTCAATATTTGGAGGTACGTCAAAGAAAGGGTCATCTGTAAGGATCTCCAGTTTGGTGCAGAGTGATGAAAAGACAGATTCAAGCTGGGTGGTCAGTTCTTGTTTGACTTCCTCCATTGAGGACTGCATGGTTATATTTATGGTTGTATGGAAGGTTGTATCAATGGAGGCAACATTGGCACTGAGTTGTTTCACTTCTTTTTGGGTCTCGAGGAGACCATATTGCAAGGTGTTGAAGCGAGCTTCCAAGTCTTGGCTACAGGTATGGAAATGAGGGTGGGCGAATTGAAAAGGGGCAAGCGGGGTCAAAAATTTGGCCAAAAAATGATATGGATGAATGCGATAAGGGCAAAGAGATGAATCCAATGGAATAGGTGTAGTGAAGAATACTATAGCGATGAAATCCCCAAATTCTTAACCATGAAGAAAAGTGTAGTGATTTGGCAACCTGAACACAATTGCGCGTCAACAAATCTTATTTGTTTTAATTTGTTTATGTTTTTGTCCCCCAAGGGTTAGGTATTCAAGGGTTCTATAGACAAGGGTTTTCCCTATGCTATAGCTCTCTGATATATGTGTGGGGTCCAATAGTAGTACTCGACCCAATATCTCAGGGCACTAACAAAGGAGGATAGACTGTACCCTTAGTCGTACTACCCGACTACCCAGGTACTAGAGAGTATCTTCCCGAGTGTTGTTATCAATGGAACTATAGTAGTCCGGTGGCCAATTGGTTTATCTAAAGAGGGATTTAGGAAATCTAGGCCGATCCGTACACAGGTGTTGTCTGATGCGCTACCACTCGAAAGGGTACTAACAAGGGTTACAAGGGTGGCCAACAAATGTGCGCTTAATAACCACTTGTATTTCCTACATGTATGAATCCCTCAACCGCGGGTTTATGCGCATAATGACAGATCTTTGTGGCTTAAAGATGTCGAAATACATCTCTACCCTGGAAAAAAATTCTCACAACTTTTTCCAAGGAAAGTGCTCTGATACCACTTGTAATATACCAGATATAAAAAGTATACAGAACATAAATAAAATGCTAGAAATGGTAGAATAACAGTAATATAACCAACATAATCTCCACAATAACACAAAAATGATATAATAACAACAACAAAAATAACACTTTGATTCAGAAAGAAATGTTCACGGGCCTCTTCGAGGGGGAAACCTCCAGTCGAGCAACGCTTTATTACAATAATCTCCAAGCTAGGGTTCTCATACCCTCAACTCATATTTATACTAAATGTCTATCAAAAGAAGCATCTAGAGGAAGTTCCTTCTAGAAGTGGAAGATTCTATTAGGTCTTCTTACATCCGCCTTATTCTATTTTATTGAAAGGCCTTATTAATATTGATCTTTATTACATCTGAATATATTTCTCTACCTATGTGCGGGTTAGGACCCTAACAACCATTCTTCAATGTAGCTTCTCATGGGGGCCATGTTGATTTCATCCTAGATTTCTATGTTGAAAAGCTTGTTTTCTAATTTCCTTAGATCCACTGAAATACTATGCAGAGCCTATTCAATTTCTTCATTGTGTTCTGAATAATCCACTAGCCAGTTCTCGACGTCATCTTCACCATATTCAAGGATGTCGCAAAACGTTTCTAAAGACAACCCCTTTAAAATATCAAGTTATTCATCGAAGTCTTGTTTGTTCAAGGACAAGGATTTGAGGATTACGTTTGGGTGTTGAACCTCATTGATACTTCTGGCTAAGTCTATTTGGGTCAGGTTTCTGAATAATTCTTCTTTCTCTGATATGGCTTGTTCACATAATTCGACAATGAGTTGCAGGTTCTTAACTTTCTTTTTCCATCATGATTTTAATTGTTTGATCCACTTTGGGGACGGGAGATCCTCTTGTCTTCTTTTCAGATCTGATTTGTGGATGGCATGGTTGGAAAAATGGGTCACCATCTATTCATAGAAACATTCTTCATTTTTTAAATTCGTCTGCAAATGTCCGTGCAAATCATTTTCCCTCTTTCGAAAGGAAGCTATATTTTGTGATGTTTCCCATGCTTCAGTAATTAGCTGCATTATTTTCTTTATGTTCTTATCTACAAAGGATCTACAGGATGTAAGGAGGTTGAAGGATCCTTTTAAATTGGCTGTAGGGATAGCAGGCATGGTTTTTACTAAAGGATTGGTAAACACTGGGGTAACAATGAAAGCCTCCTCCAATTCCTTGATTCAGTCGTTCAGTATGGCATTCTCCGCTTCAATTCCTCCAATGGAATCATCAAGAGCACCAATGCTTGCACGGTGAAATATAGAGATTTGGGATGGTTTCATTTTCCTAAAGTTAATATCTATATGAGATTTTCCTTTTTTATTTGTTACATCTCTCCTTTCAATGATTAAATTTTTAGATTGAATGTCAAAGATAATGCTCTGGAATACGAAGGATTCATCTTCATCAAAAATGTCAGTTTCAACTATTTCCATTGTGGAACTATGGTGCATCATGTCTGTGGGCAGGTCAAATTTGTGAAACAACGCATCCAGAGAAGTTTCATGTTGCATGTGCTCACTTTCAATTTTGGGTTCTTCCACCTTCCCTATAATGTTTTTTCTCTTCTTCATCAAGGGAAGCTTGTGAGAACTATCATTTTTTCTGCGAGGAGGGTTCTTATCTCCTTCTCTGTTTAAAGATTTTTGGGTTGATTTCTTACTGGGGTGGGCCATTGAAGTGATGCTCCATGATGTCGTGCTCTTGGGAGTGTTGGTCGACGACTAGACACTCTTCTCACAGGATCCTTTTCCCTATTTTCTGTACAATTTAGTGCGCTTTGCAATGTCTTTACATCGCAATCATCAAAATCAGGAGTGTTGTTTTCACTGTCTCTGTCTTCGGTCAGGAATCTATGGATAAAAGATATTCTAAAGCTAATTTATAGTAAATGTTCTCGAAAAATCCCATTAGGGTCGAACCCTTTTAACCTTTCAACATATTTTAGGTTCAAGTTCTTGAAATGGTCTGCGAATTCATCAATCTTGTTGATGTTTCTGCACATGAAGTCCCCGACTATATAGGGCAGAGGAATGAACTGTTTTTTTCTCTTGTCATGGAAAAAATGAAACTAGTGGTTGTATTGCCTTGCTATTTTTGTAACAAACATATTTTCCGTGATGTGACATGGAAGGAAAGCATGATTTTCCTTGGATCCAAAGATCATTATTACACTATAATTTTCCTTTTGTTCAAGTGTCCCCTTCCTGTCCAAAAACTTGGTTACCTGTCCAGACATTCGTGGAGCATCCTTTCCTAACAATAAATCTTTTAAAACTGAGACAAAGTCATTAAAAACCTCATAAAAACAATGTGAGGCCTTGTGCCTCCATAAGGCCTGGTACTAGAATGTTACTGGGTCGAATTCATAGTTTATTTTCTTGGACAGACAGTTTTGGAAACAGACAACAATGCACTATTGCAAAAATCAAGTAGGATGACATATAAAATTTATTTGATTCTTTGAATAGTGACAGTTGGGAATAGATTTCAATGGAAATTAGCTTCCCCCCAATCAAAAATGAATTATTCCTTGACTGTGAAGTACAAATTATAAATAACTATACGGGAAATTCTTGTCATGGATTATTGTCCTGTTATTCTTGTAAACAAACAAGAAATTTCCCGGAATGGATTTCTAAAGGAACTGACCTGCAACTTTTTTATATCTTTAGGAACTGTTGTTAGGTCTTCGAGGAACTCGGGTAAGAGCTCCAACCCGCTATAGGAACTTCTTGCAGTATTGTCCTATGAAGGTCGATGTTGGCTCTGACAATCTTAAAATCTTGTGGAACACCTAAGGTGACAAAGAACCAGGAGAATGGTCGTGTAGTGGAATAATTATTTGGCTTGAAATATATTTTTTGGCGCACAAAGATACCACCTCATTACAGTAAAAAACCTTAGGGACGCAGCCTGCATGAGCAATTCCAGAGGTCCAAATCACTTTGTTCTGGGAGGAACAAGATGAATAGTAAGAGTATGCCCTGGACCCATGGAAGTTTTAGTCCTCACATCCAAATATATTCAGTGTATCTACATAGAACTATTGTCGAGATAATTCCATAAGTTTACGAGAACGTTGGTTTTCTCCAGACGATGTTTGAAATGAAGAGTTGGAAGGGATAATATAACCCTGCACAAATCTTGGTCCAATGCATGTGACTGGGATATCTCCTCAAGACTTTTTCTCATTAATGACAATTTCGATTGTTGTTGCATGATGCATTGTTAGCATTAAAGAATAGTAATTGCATACATAGAAGTGTGAACATGGAGGGTACGAAAATGAACAATTAAGGATTGGAGATTTCCTGAATGGGCCAACGCGACAACCTGTGTTTGAGATGAACAATCTAAAGGGATAATATAACTCTCCACATATATTGTTTTAATCTTTATTAATGGGAGATATCCCTGAGTGTTTCGCTCATTAATGACAATGTTGATGGTTCCTACATGGTGAGTTGTTAGCATGAAATGTTACTAATTGCATATTAAGAAAGAAGTATGAAGGTCATGGGGACGGGAAAGAGCAATTAAGGAGTGTCTAATTATCAAAAGCAGTTAGGTGGGCTTCAAAATAGGGTTACAAGGTACAACCGTTAGAGGTGAGGGCCCAAGGGTCAAATTGTATGTCTCAAAACTTTTTGAGTGAAAAACGCATAACAAGAAAGAGGGCATGATGGGAAATTCCGAGTAATGTTTGCAAGACACGAAACAATGGAAGTGAAAACGTGAGCCAACCTATCTGGGAACCCGCAATCGAAAAAGTGGCTCAACTATGGAATAGGGAAATGGCTGGGCAGATTCATTTTTGCTAATGTATTGAAACTTGTCATATATATCCCATTATGTGGCAAGATCTTTTTTCCATGTCTCTGAGAAGAAAACATAAAATAAGATAAAATAAATTCATTTAAGTTCGAGGAGTCGAGATTCATTTAAATTCCACTGTCTCATCGACACTTTTGCTTTTTAATGGCGTTCTGTATGGTTGTTGCATGATCAATTGTTAGCATTAAACCTTGGTAATTGCTTACATCAAAATAAGTGTGATTGTCGTGGGAACAATAAACAGTGACTAAGAATTGGAGATTTCGTGAACCCACCAACCCGATGATCCGCGAAAGAGATTCCATGAAATGAGAAAGTATGGAAAGCGATCGGACGGGCTTCAGAATTAGGGTGACAATGGTTCCCCAGGAGAGGTGACTTCCTGAGGGTCAAATTATATGTCTCAGAACTTGAGTGCAAAATGTGTACCACAGAAGAGGGGATGATATGGGTTTCCGACAGTCAATTTGTATATGTCAGAAGTGTGGTAGATCTCCTCAAGCATTTCACTCATTAATGACATGTTTAAGGTTCATGCATGATGAAGTGTTAGCATTAAATCTTGCCAATTTTGTATCCAGAGAGAAGCAGGAAGGTGGTAGGGCCAGGGAAAGGGAACGACAATTAAGGAATGGTCAATTATCGAAAGCAATTGGTGACGCTTCGAAATAGGGCTACAATATACAACCAACAGAGGTGAGGGCCCGAGGGTCAAATTGTATCTCTTGGGAGTGTTGACTGCAGAATGTGTAACACAAAAGAGGGCATGATGGTGAATTCCTACAGACAAATTGTATATCTCTAAATTCCAGGTATTGTTTGCTAGTCACGGAACATTGGAAACACAATCCTGAGCCCACCAGTCCGGGAACCCATAATCAAAAAAGTGTCTAAGTATGGAATAGGGAAACAGTAGGTCGAACTTGATACAAAGTAAATGTACAACATCATGGAGATACAACCAACTTGGGGATAATTATTGAAAGGAACGACATATGGTCGGGCTTGTGACAGGGCATTCCAGTAGACAAATTATATATCGCAGAACTTCGGGCACTGTTTGCAAGTTGCGGAAGATTCGAAACACAATTTTGAGGCCGTCAATCTAGGAACCCGCAATCAAAAAAATGTCCAAGTATGGAATAGGGAAATGGTGGCCTAGACTTGTTTTTTGTTAATATATTGAAATTTATAATAGCTTTCCCATTACCTGGCAAGATCTTCTTTGCATGTTTCTGGACAAATTTTGTAGGGATAGTTAGTCCTCGAGAATTTTTCTTATTAATGACGATATTTATGGTTTTTGCATGATGGCGTATTACCATTAAATATTTGTTGTTGAGTATTTGGAAAGAAGTACGAGGATGAGTGACACAAGAAAAAATGACTAGGAATTGGAGATTTCGTGAACCCGCCAACCTGACGATCCAAAATAGGGTGACAAGGTCTCCCCAGAAGATGTGAGGCCCCAATGGTCAAATTGTATCGCTCGGAACATTTGAATGCATAATATGTAACATGGAAGAGGGTAATATGTTGGAGTCTGACAATCAATTTGTATATGGCAGAGGTTTGAGTGCTATTTGTAGGTCACGAAACAATGGAAGCTAATTTAGAGGCAGAAATAATTAATGTGCATTGGGAAAGGTACAATTCTGGTGGGGATGGAAGAGAGCCATAAATGGTGTGAAACTTTTTATGAATTCGGGTAAAGTGAAGCTTGCGAGTTGGAGGAGCCCGAGGTGGAATTGTAGATCAGGGAATTTTTTGAGTGCAATATGTATATCACGGAAAAGGTGGAAAAAATTGGCTAAGTATAGAAAGGAACGGTGGTCGTTACGAGTATTGTAAATAGTGGTTTAATGTGTGTTAATGGGAGATGTCCTCGAGGTTTTTTTTCTTGTTAATGCCAAATTTTTCGTACCAGTGTGTTCAGTTGTCACTAGTACGACCATAATTAATGTGCATTAGGAAGGGCGCAAATTTAGTGGGGATGGAAGGCAATGACATATGCTTTGAAACATTTGTGAACCTTGGTAGAGTGAAGCTTGCGAGTTCAAGGAGTCCGTAGTGGAATTGTAGATCACAGAAGTTTTGAGTGAATGATGTATATCACATAACAAGAAGCAACAGAGTTCGAAAGTGCCAACTCAACAACCGCAACCATAAAATTAGCTAAGGATGGAAAGTAAAAATGGTCAGTCGTATTCATCATGTGAGGATATAAATGGATATGAAGATCTGTCAGCCCGCCAACCCTAGAAACTGTGATCATAGAAAGACAATTAAGTATATAATGAGAAAGTTATAATAGACAGGAAGAAGAAAAGGGAAAAAGGGCTAATTATATCACAGAACAACATCTATTGTTCGTTTATTAATGCCAACCTTTTCGAACCCCTGATGAGTTCTCACTAGTAAAAGAATAAATTGCATATAAAGGAATCTTTTTGGGTGCAAGATGTATATGACGGAACATGGGACATACGTGTTGGATACTGCAAACTCGGGACCCAGTGCAGATAATTGGCTAAGTATCGAAAGGGACCGAGGTCAGTCGGCCTCATGGTGTGAAGACATAGATAAATATGAGCATCTTCCAATCCGCAAATCTGGGCGATCGTGATCATATAAATGTGACTAAATATAGAACCACAAAGGGATACTAGAGGGGCAGAAAACAAGGAAAATTTAAAGAAAAAGTGTTTATATTTATTCCAATAGTATTCATATTAATATATATTAATAGATTATTTATGGTCCAAACGTGAAGCATCTTCCAAGTTTCCTTGTTGAAATAGAGTCATTAATTCATTCTATTTACGGGACCCCGAAGAATGAAAGCAGGACGGGTCCTCCCATTTATTTCTTCAAGTATAGGGTGGGTGCCACATAAGTATGGCCTATGATAAATTATTCTTCCATGTAAAATGTAAGGAGCTAACAAAGTAGCCTTTATTTAAATCGAAGTGTTGGGCAACAGAAAGAAATCTTGTCGTCCATGTTTAACGACACACACAAAAAAGTACAAAATAAAATAAAAAACAATACGAGAGATTGGAAAACACCGTACAAAAACCTCAAATATTCTATATTCAAATAAATTGGGTTACAAAATACAACTGAGATTATTTTCCATAATGATTGCGATTGGGCCTGCCGCTGACAAAAAAAGAAAATATGTACAATAATGAAGCCTGTGGACAGTCTTTTATATATTTTAATTTGATCATCAAATACTTGATTCGTAAAAAAAAATGAGTTGAATATCAATTTTGGGTCTCGAACTTCATCAGTGCTGCCAGCTAGATCTATCCCAACTTTTTGAATATCTTGTCTCTTCTAGATATGTCTTGACTGCATTGGTTGGTTATTCAACATTCCATACTTTGCTAACTGTTAATTTCCCTCTATCGTCGAAAACTTAGGTTTTAAGGTGCCTTTCTTGTAATGTTCCTGATCATTGACATTTGAGACAACTTAGAGATGCGATTCAGGCTCAATTCAAAGATGAGGGAGTGGTTTTATGTGACGTCGGCTTTGGGGGAAAAAAATCATGTTAGCCAACAAAAGTTGAGACAAAAAAAAATTCAAGTATGTTGTGAATACTATTCTCCCTATATTCAATCATCTCTTTGGTTGAAAATCCTGCCTGAAGATTTGTATGTTGAATTTATTTGTTTTATTGCTGTAAATTGGAAGGGACATCCAAGTCAGCTACAAAATGTTCCTCTATTGAAGTACATAGCTTCTTATAGAAACACATATCTAGAAAGTGTATCAAATGTTGCATATCACATCAGAATATATCTTTCGGCGTAGGGTTGGAAGACATCACAGCCCACAAAATGGTCTTGAATATTCGGAAGTGACACCAAATATTACTCCATGCCCGAATACACTCAAAAGGAAATTATAAAATTGGATACTCACGAACGTGAGAAATTGTATGTGTGTTTGAATCAACATTCTAAAATTACAGAACTTTTTATGCCAAAGTTGTAACAGACTTGGTAGACAACCAGTTTCTATGTCAAAGAGTGTTGAGCGACCTCTAGATGTAGTAACAGACTCAACATACAATCAACTTGTGATCACTACTGATACTAATGTCAACGGTAATAAGTCATGATCCCAGGCTCTAGGTATTTTCACCTTTAGGCATCTACATTGGCGGTGACCCCAGGCTCTAGATAGCTTCGACTTTGGACATCAACACTCGAAATGGAAATGGGAACATTACTATTGAATGCAGTGTGGCAATGCGGTGAACAAGCAGGGTTGTCATTGTCAAAGCACTTAGACAACAATATTGTCAAACCTACAAAAAACATTGACTTTAGTGTTTCTTTGTCATGACAACTACAATGTTTCTTTGAGTCCAGAAATCTTTGGACGTTTGGTGTCCTATGCTATAATGACCTTGACATTAGGTACATGTCATACATTTATTATCTGACATTGCAGTGTTAATGAAATTTCCATAGTGGATGACGACTTGATTGCATTGGAACAAGTAATATTAATTATGTGATTAATTAACATCCTTGAAGGAAGTGAATCCTAAACAACACCTCAAATTTTTCGAACAATCGTGTGTTCAAAAAATACATTGTTCTATATTTTAAGAAATGAGAAATTGTATTGTTCAAGCAATTTTTATTTTTTCAAATATCGGATCCACTGTAACAAAAGAAATGCATTTTCCTTATTCAAAACAAGGGAAACATCATGAATATTAATATTAGGTGGAAACAACTTTGGAATACACCACTACATTAAGGTCTCTTCTAAAGAACTAAATAAAATGATTACATGAAGGTGGAAGTAAAAGGTGATTTTCATAAACCAAATCATTACCTGAACACACCAATCTTCTTGCAGAAGGTGGTAGTATAAAGTAATTTTCATAAAGTGTTGCAAAGTCCATAATCCAGAATTCCTTCCCATTAACGTTTCCTAGTTACATGTCGATGCAAGCATTATAAAATTTTGAGAGCGTCGTTCCTTAGTTATATACCCAACTTCAAGTAGGAGGAGAAAATTTGTGCAAAGAGGGGCAAGCTCATCGACCCAAATGCAACCATATTCATAGGAATAGTGAAAAAAATGTGCAGTAGTAATAGAAAGTTGATTGTATGTGGAGTCTGTTACTACATCCAGAGGACGGTGAACAAACTTTGATAAAGAATATGAATTTTTGTCAAGTCTGTTACCACACCCAGAAGTAGCTCAACAAACTTTGAAATAGAAACTGGGGGGCTGCTTCATTGGCTGAACCAACTGGATCTCGAGATCAAAATGTCTCTGTCTCCACTCCTTATAAGGTGTAGGATATTCGAATGGAGCCGACCAGAACATCTGGAACAAAATCACGACCACCAACATATACTATTAATATATCATATCGCCCTTTTAGATTATATAAGTTGATGTTTTCGTATCTTAATGACCTAGATCTTCACTTGGATCATCCGGAGGAACTGGATCTCTATCACTATCTGCATCTACCTTAGTTGCACCACCTTTGCTATAATTTTAGGATGTTGATTCAACCACCCATACAGTTTCTCATACTCACGATGATCCAAATTTATAATTTCCTTCTGAGTATATTCACGAATGGAGTAATATTTGGTGTCATTTCCAAATATTCCAGAACATTTTTCAAGCCATGATATGTGCGACTACTCTGACGAAAGATAAATTCTTGTGTGGTCTACAGAATTTGATACACTTTCCAAATCTGTGTTGCTGGAAGAAGATATATACTTCAACGAAGGAGCATTTTGCAGGTGACCTGAAATTCCCTTCCAACTCCCAGTAAAAAAACAAAGAAGTTCAACACACAAATCTTCAGGCAGACCTTTCAACCAACCAAAGAATCAAATACATGGAAAACACCAATCACAAGATATTTGATTTTTTTTTTGTCTGAGTTTTTGTTGGCTAACAAAGTTTTTTTTCGCTCGAAGATGATGTCACATAAAACCATTCCCTTGTCTTTCAATTGGGCCTGAATGGCATCTCTAAGTTGTCTCACATGTCCATGGCCAGGAAAATTACAACGAAGGCACCTTAAAGCCCAACTCTTCGATGATAGAGAGAAATGGGAATAAGTATTTAAAATGAACACCGAAGGATGATAGTATAATCTTCCATAAATTTTGGTTTAATTTTTTTTAATGGCAAATGCCCTCGATCTTTTTGCTTATTAATGCCAATATTTTTGAATATGTGTGTTGAATAGTCACTAATAACATGAGTTAACATTCCCACATGCAAGCAGATTCTCAAATATGAAAACCTGTAATATATGCAAAGTATTAAAGAGGGACATGACGTTAAGACCTCTTTGGATGACACGTATTTGGATGGAAGCATGGTAGTACAATATTGCACTGTTACTATGATGATGCCTTTAAAAAACTAAAATAACCAACACTTTTTGCAAATTCAAAATGGACGCAATTTTTTTTATCAGATCCCATAATATTCGCCTGTTAATGCGTTTTAATGGGAGATGTCCTCGAGCTTTCTGCTTATTAAAGACAATATTTTAGAACCCGTCTGGTGGGTTGTCACTAGTATAATCATAATTAATGTGCATTTGGAAGGGCGAAAGGTGGCGGGGATGGATGGGAGCGAAAAATGATTTTAAACTTTTCTGAACCTAGGAGTACGTGAACCCGCAAAAATTTGAAGACTCGACTAAGTATGGAAAGGCAGGTCGAATAGACATAGTCATCGCAGGTAGAGTCAGGCTTGCGAGTTCGAGGAGTCCGGGCTCGAATTGTAGAGAATGAAATTTTTGCGTGCAAGATGTATACCTTGAACACAGGTTACTAGAGTTCGATAGCACCTATCCGTGAACCCTGTTGGGCCCTTCGTTTTTGAGAAATAATTGCACAAGTGTTGATTAAGCATGAGTCGCGCAACCTCCATCAGAGGTTGGAAGGAAGAATAACAGAAAATAGTTGCGGAATCCAACGCAACACCACCTAAGCAACAGACAGTTGCAACATAACAAGAAGGTGTGCAAGCCAAAAAAGAAGACATAACCCAGCTATATATAGGACATAACATAATTGTAAAAGGGTTGGGTCGTTTGTTCATTTGGTCATTAGCTGATGTTATTAGGTTGAGTTGTGTCAATCAGAGTCATGTCTATGGGCAACGCTCAAGGTTTTGGAAGTAGTTGCTGCTAGTTGTTGTAAATCAAGAAGAGTAGAGTCTGTAATGAACAAGACCTATCAGTTGGGAAATCCAAACTCTGTGACTGAGGTCTGGAGCCAAGAGTCTGTACTGAAGATTTCTATGTAATTCCGAGTCTATGATGTAAGAACGATCTTTGATGATAATATGATGAAGGATTAAATTTTCAAATATGATGTGTCTTTACATGTTTGATTATGCATTACAGTGTTTTTGTATAGCTTATGAGTTATAATTAATTCTTCTATGTTTAACCAATGCTCTCAACGTCAGTGGGTTTGGTTCTTGCATTAGATGTTTCTGATCTGATAATGTCGACTGTGCAAGAACATGAGTGAGTTTTGAATGCTCTATGGATCTTCTGTAGTCTTCTCCCTACCCTTCCCTATCTATATGTCTCAGCAATGCTTCAGGTGATACTTCTTCTCTTCGAAGGGGATGAAAATTCCATTTCTCTAGACTACACTATGCCTTTTGTTGGTAACCTCAGAAGGACCCTGGTCTGAACAAATTAGCACCAACAAAATGGTTCTGTTTTCGAGACCCATATTAAAAGGGAACCTATAGGAAGAATGCTACCGATGATCCATAGATATGGCATTGATCAATGGTGGGAAAGAAACTGTAATTCTTTCATATGGAAAGAAGTGGAGCTAAGAAGAAAATCGGTGGGAACTACTCGGGAAGCGATCTTTTACTCAGAAAGATCAAGCGACTAGTACGAGATTTTCTGGGTTAAATTCCCGGAATATTTTTTTCACTAGATCAAGAGACTCCAAGAATCTCCAGAGTTCTAGGGATGGGTCAAGAAGATCTGCGTGTGGAATACTGACAAGTTAGCAGCACTCCAGAGGCTGGAATGCCCAATCACGTGAGTCATAGATTTCTGGGTTACTACCACGATAGAAGGCTATATAATCAAATTTGCAGCTGAGAACCACCAGTCCTTCTCACGGCCAGAGGAAATTTTCAAGAAAGGCATAAGGGGAAGACTTTTAAGAGAGATCCCCCTATGGATTAAAGCTTTCTTGGTGGAGGAAGGGATGTTGATTATGTCCCCGACCGAGATGGCAGCGTAAACACCCTCGCTTGGGGTAGGGCGAGACGGGGTGAGAGTCATGGCATGAGAGAGGCGAAGGGTTATTTGAAAAATAGGGGGGAAACAACAAGAAACAGATTCAAGAGATGAGAGAGCCTTGAAGAGAGCTGCCATAGTTGAGAAGTGGTGGTGCGACAAGATCAAGAAAGCCGCAAGATAGTCTGAAAAGTCGGGGAAAGAAGGAGGAGCGAGAGAAAGCGAAGAAAGAAAGATGGAAGAACTGCAGAGGATGAGAAGACAGGAACAACTGTCCAGTCAAATATTGAATGAAAGAGAAGCAAGGAGAGAAAGAAGTCCCCATGAGGTGGGACGAGAAGGAGGAAGCACGAATGTAAGAGAGGAGGAAGCTAGCATGAATCTTGAAGGAGAAAGAGAAGATTCAACCCCGATAACAGGAGATATTGGGAATTTGGTCAAAGAGATCATCCCAGTGGAAGCTAACGAGACCCCCCATATCAAAGAAATCTTCCCCGAAGCCAGTGGCATCAACGCCGAATCACTCATACCCCAAGTGTCTTCAATACAAGCAGTAAGTTCCATACAGCTACCTTCTCATACAAATTTTGTTCCAGTACAATTAGTTAACCAGTCACAACCAGGAAGTGTGAGTATAGGGAGGATATTGGGATCCCCTAGTAGATTGCAAGCATGACCATTAGGGTTCATATTGATATGAACAATAGGATCAACAATGTCTAGCCATGTGGGAGGTTCGATTGCATGATACCCAGAATTTTGGGGTAAGGGAGATGAAGACGTTGAACAACACTGGTTCTTGTGTGAAGCCATCTGGAGATCCAAAGGGACACCAGATGAGAAAAAGTTGGTCGAGTTCCAAACTACCTTGAGAGGGTGCGCTCTCAAGTGGTACATGAATATCATTGAACCAGGATTTCTAGGGACGCAAGGTTAAGTGTTCACCCTTGGCCAGGTACGAACAAGGTTTATAGCAGAGTTCAAATTTCCTTAGTCATAACAACAAGCATTGTCTGAGTTGCGCGAGATCCAACAGAGAGAAGGAAAATCAACCTGGGAATACAGTCAGAAGTTCAAAGATGCGATAGGGAGGTTGGCACATCCAATCCATGAAGAAAATCAAAGGGAGTGGTACATTAATGGGTTGCTACCTCTGACTCGGGTTTCTCTAACACAACAAAGGATAGCCATGTTAACAGACGTCTTGGAACAATCGATGAAGATTGAAGCCATGGTGAGATACCCTGGGAGCTTGAGAGTAACCCGACCCCAAGTATATGCAAATCTAGTGCAACTACAAGGACAAATATCAGCACTTACAGAAAATATTCAAGAATTGGCGATACCCAGACCATGACGACCACAGTTTTGGTGCATTAGATGTTATACGGAAGGTCATTTGGCGAATGAATGTCCACGAGTCAGAGGGTTGGGACCTCCTCAGAATATAATGGCACCCCCACCAAGACCCATGGGAGGAGTTTCATAAGTATCGACGAATCCACCATTTCACCATCCCACCCCATATCACGCTTTCCCAGGAGGCTAAGCAGCACCGAAAAGAGAATATTGTGAGATATTCCAAACCCATGGGCATGGACCGAGACAGTGCACCATCATGCAGAAATATTCAAACGTACCAAGCACAATCCACTATGAGTTCTACGCATCTACCATGCATACTACCAACCAATGTAGGGCATTGGATGCACTGGAAGACAGGCTAGACCAAACAACATTAAGGGTAAATGAGAACCCTCAGGGACCAGGAAGAGGTCGTAGAGGTGGAGCTGGAGGAGATTTCAAAGGAGGAATAACTGGCAGAAGAGGACCGAGAATATGTTATAACTGTAATGAACAAGGTCACTTGGCTAGAGATTGTCCTAATCCAAGGCGGCCATGGTGTTCCCACTGCAGAACCAACGGACACGCAACCAAAGACTGCCTAGATCTAATTGAAAGATGGGAAGATAGGGTACGACAAAGAGGAATTAACCTTATTAGTTTAGAGATCAAAAGGATTTCTAAGGGACAATTACCAAATCTTAACATCGTCACTCGAGGAGGCGTGATTCAGGAGTTGATGTTGATACTCTACCTCGGATCTAGAATGCAACACCTAAGGGAGATAGGTACGATCCCCTAAAGAAAAAAATGTTCTTTAAAGTTTCCATAGAAGTATTCCAGACTACTCCTAGTTGTGAAACGCAAGAGAATCTCCCTCATTCGGATGTATATCCTAAAGTAGCACAAGTACCTACTTCACCCTCTGCACCCAGAAACCCTGCAGGCATACCAAGACAACCTGAGCAACCTCAAAACGTAGTTGACCTTTGGTTTCAATTACTCTCTGACATTCTGGGGAATGATCAACTAACAGAGAAGTTGCGTAACGTGTTGTACCTAGTCTTAGGGAATGAAGAGACCTCAGAAGCAAGGATTCGGGCTAACCTTCTTGAGAAGAGTGCCCGGAGAGTGAAACGAAGAAAAGTAAGAACTGGAAAATAATTATGACTAGTAGCCCAGTTAGATGACTTCAAAATTAAGGACGTCATGTTGGACCTAGGGTCAGATGTGAACATTCTTCCCAAGAAGACCTGGGAATCCCTAGGAAAACCAAGACTGACATATTCCCCAATTCAGCTAAGAATAGCAAACCAATATTGTATCTTTCCCATAGGAAGACTTGAGAACGTAGAAATTGATGCAGCAGGAGTAAAAACAGTGGTTGACTTTGAAGTCATTGAGATCATGGGAGACAAGGACCCCTATCCTACACTACTTAGAATTGATTGGGCCTATGACAATTATGTAGTAATTGAATTAAAGAAATACACCATGAATTTTGAAGCTGTGGGAATCAAGGTAGTTCAACCTTTGGATCCTATGTAGGACCCAGGTACACAAAACCAACATACAATAATATGGAAGGAGAATACCTAAACCAGTTGTACACTGTAACAACTGGGACAAGAAACGATTATATAAACCCTACTATAGATGGATCAGAAAGATGGATAAGTATACAATCAACAGACGAAGAATCAGAACTGCCTTTTGATAGTTGGCAACAAGGTTCGCATGAAATATTCTCAATAAGATGCACAGCTATCATAACGACCAGATGGGTTGGGACTAAAGTCAGAGAACACCCAGTATATGATGGCACCTCACACCTAGACAAATTATTGCATAACATGGAAGAGAACGTGAGAGAGGATCAACGAATCTCAGTACTAGATATCACTTTCCAGAACACCCCCGCGAGATGGTGGGCCACGCACAAAACCACACTCAAAACTTGGGATGAGGTGAAGCAAGCTCTCAAATACAGGTTATGGAATAGAGAACAGTTGGAATCAGACATACAGATGGATCTCCACACCGCGCAACTGTTCATTGGAGAATTGGACCCTAGAATACACATTCAATAGTGTGTGACACAGTGGCAGGCTGCAGAGATACCCTCTCACTTATGGGTTCAGGCATTTCCCCATTCTCTAGGCCCAATTCTGAAATCTTGGTTTCTACATGAGGAAACCAGAAGACAGACCAACGGTTGGCAAACACTGACAACTCAATTTTGCAAAGTCTTCTCATTCACAAGTAAGTACCCTGAGCTTGAACTAGTCCTGCAAAAGATTAAAGAACTTATTTTCACAACAAATAATGATACAAGATCAAACTTTGTAGTATGTCCCAAGCATACCCAAGAACTTCAGACTAAACTCCACTTACCCTTGATCAAAAATCCTATAGAATGCTATCAGATTAGAAAAGCTTCAGAAATCCTAGACAAATTAGAAGAACTGAGAAACCTAGCCATCAAAGAGACCGAGGGGAAAAGATAAATCCAAAACACCATACCTGGCCAGACCGATAGTTCCTACAACCACCCATTGAAATTGCAGAAAATTAACATAGGGACCGAAGAGAAACCCAAAATATCTTTGGTGGGATACTATTGGGATGAGCAAACAAATCAGGAAATATAGAGTTTACTGTGGGAATATGAAGATTTGTTCACAAAGAATTTTTCAAAATTAAAGGGGATCAAAGGAGTTTTGGGATAAATGAAGATTGAATTAAAAACAGGATCCAAGTCTGTCAGACATAGACCATACCGTCTTAACCCAAGGGTAAAACAGAAAGTTAAAAAGGAGATTGATAAAATGTTAGAAGAAGGTCTCATTTTTCCAGTTGAAGAAGAAGAATGGGTCAGCCCGATAGTCATTCAAAGAAAGAAAGACACTGAGGATATTAGAGTATGTGTGGACTACAGAAGCCTCAAATCTACCTGTGTGAATGACCCTTTCCCAACACCCTTTACCGGTGAGGTCCTAGAACAAGTTGCGGAAAAAGAAGCATACTCATTTACAGATGGATTTTTAGGATACCATCAAGTTAGGATTGCTGAAGAGGACAAAAGAAAATCCACCTTCATTACCAAATGGGGATCTTTTGCATACAATGTAATGTCATTTGGGTTAAAGAACGCCCCTGGAGTTTTCTCCACGATTGTAATAACAACCTTTAGAGAGTTCATTCACAAGTTCATAGAAGTCTATATGGATGATTGGACAATATATAGCCTACTTAAGGAACACGTATCACTACTAAGGCTAATGTTCGACAGATGCAGAGAGATGAAAATCTCATTAAATCTCAGTAAGTGTATCTTCTTTGTGGCACACAAAAATATTTTGGGCCACATAGTCTGTCGAGAAGGAGTATTGGTAGACCCAACTAAAGTTGTGGTCATTGTGAATATGCCACCACCTACGAGTGCTAAACAACTATGCTCCACACTTGGACACACATGTTATTATCGCAGGTTCATCCGAAGATATGCCAACATTACTGCACCCCTGGAAAACCTCCTGAAAAAGGATGAAACGTTCCGATGGACTTTCGAGTGTGACAAAGCATTCGAAGTACTTAAGGAAAAACTCATCACAATAACGATTTTGAAATTCCCAAACTGGGAGAAGGAATTTCATGTCCATGTAGATGCTTCAGGAATTTCCTTAGGAGTTATCTTAATGAAAACAGGAGATGGAGCTATGAATCAACCTATATACTTTGTGAGTCGAAAGTTGTCACAAGCAGAGCGCAACTATACAATGACGGAATGGGAAGGCTTATCAATGATCTACGCTTTACAGGAATTTAGACATTATCTATTAGGGTCTCATTTCAAATTCTTTACTGATCATTCAACATTAAAATACCTAGTTAACAAACCTACGTTAGAGGGGAGAATTTGCAGATGGTTGTTGTTATTTCAGAAATTTTCCTTTGAAGTCATCATCAAGCCAGGATGATGCAACATCAAGCCCAACCATCTATCCATACTAGAGTCAGGAGAAAGTGGCAAAGCAATCGATGATCAGCTCCTAAATGCAGATTTGTTCAGGATCAATTCAATACCAGAATACCTAGAGGACATAGCAATATTTCTCAGCACAGGGGCCTGCCCTGAAACATATTCCACAACCCAGAAATGCCATATGGTCGTCAGAGCATCATATTATCAGTTGATCATCGGGCAATTGTATAAACTAGGACTAGATAACATCCTCAGACGATGTGTCCTAGATCATGAAAGGCAGGATATACTCTGGGAATGCCATAGTGGAAATGCAGGAGGCCACGTAGGAGGAAAGGAAACGACACAGAAATTTCTATAGGAAGGACTATGGTGGGAAACATTGTTCAAAGATGAAAAAGTATACGCCAGATCATGTGATGTTTTTCAAAGAGTGGGAAATCCATCACGCTGAGATGAACTTCCATTACAACCCGTTAGAGTGCTACAGGAATTTGAGAAATGGGAAGTTGACTTCATTGGGCCAATCAACCCTATATCGAAACATTCAAAGGCAAGGTACATCATTACCGAAACCGACTACCTTACTCATTGGGAAAAAACAGCAGTGGTACAGGATTGTTCAACGGATACTGCTACCAGATTCATATTCGAGAATATCATTACCTTCTTTGGATGTCCCAAGATCCTAACCAACGATCAGGGAGCCCACTTCATTAGCAACACTATAGTAACACTTACCATATAATTTATGATTCAACATCACAAGAGAATTCCATACCACCCACAGGCCAATGGAACAATCGAAGCCTTCAACAAAATCCTGGAAAAGGGACTAACAAAGGTCTATTGCGCAAACTAAGAGAACTGGGATAGTTCCAGTGGTACTATGGGAATACAGGACAACCACAAAGAAAATCCACAGATACACACTGTTCCATCTTGTTTATGGAAAATAGGTAGTGTTGCCCGCAGATTTCATCACCCCAAGTCTGTATATTGCACACGCCACATGTATGACAGTTGAAGAATCAATGGCATAGAGGCTTGCAGAGCTACAAAAACTTGAAGAAACCAGATTTCTAGCAGACTTCCATTAGTCGGTTGAAAAGGAAAGACAAAAATATTGGCATGACCAACACATCAAGACCAAGGTATTTACACAAAGGGACAAGGTGTTACTTTACGACGGCCAATACCAGATGCACCCTGGCAAGCTTCATATGCACTAGTTGGGACCCTTCATAGTTGCGGAGATTCAACCATCAGGAGCAGTCCGACTCGTGCAACTAGATGGTGTGCTACGACTGGGATGGGTGAATGACGCTCACCTGAAGCCCTACCTATCTCAAAACTGAGAAGAAGGGTAGTCGCTCCAATCCGACGAAGCTTGTACAATAGTTAGATTTGAGTTTCATTTTTCTTTCTGGAATTTTGTAAATTCAGCTAATAATGTCCATATGCACAGTGTTGCCCCATAATACATAGTTATTTGTTTTGTTTAAGTGTTGGTTTATACAAAATTAACAACTTAACAGTACAGGACCTGAAGCATGAGAAAGTCCAGTAATATCCTTCATTAAGGATGATAGGGACAACCTTTGTGGTCGGTGGCACCACGAATCCAAATCAAATCCGAGTTAAAGGCCACACAAACCCAGTCTAGCCACAACCTTTATTGCCATTCTGGTAACCCGATTGTTTCCCGTTAAGCCATAAAGCTACATTATGCCAAGATTCCATCGAACTTTGCATCCGGACACCCACCCGTCAAATAGAAAGGTCTTAATTCGGCCACGTCCCTATTCCATTCAAACGAGTAAATACCCATATCACCCAATCAGATTTCCCTTGATCAAACCGTCCTGTCGTACATCTCACACCATGTTGTGTTGATACGGTCATCATGAGGAGAAGTTATTGTTAAAACTTACTCGTTAAGCCAGACATAAGACTCTCATAACCCAGTCGAGAATGTATTGTTTCTAAAACAAGCATAGTTATTTCCACACTCAACAGTGTCAACCAATTGAGACCATTGCAAGAGCCGAAGATGTAGCCTAGCTCTTATCTGCCACAAAAGTGCGAATGCTGAGAGCCACAGCAAGCCGAAGTGCCATGACAAAAGAAGAAGTACCAGACAAGATATGCGACCCCCAGGTTGAGATCATAGGCAACCTCAAAGGGAAGGTAGAGCATGTCAAGCTACTCAACCTTGACCTCACAGATTAAGCTTTGTTCCCACAGATGCACCCAGATGTCTTTTGGGAGTTATCCCTAGATGGAACTAGAGATATGCACTTTATACCGAAAAATTTTCATCAATTTGTTTAACTCCACCATCATGAACCTTAAAGACTTACCATTCTTTGGCACCACGGGAGAAATTGCGTGCTGTACAAAATATTTGATAAGCATAGTGCATGACAAAAGCCTATGGTTGGATAAGTGATATCCAATCCATGCATGGGATATCCAGCATCTTACTTGACTATCCTCCGAAGGAGAGGATGTGTCGAAGGGATTTCAGGGACCCAGTAAGCATGGGAAGAAGAAAGGCGAACTTAGCCTGTATGAGAATTTTAACACCAAGCGAGGCGGACGCACAATAGTCATTGAGCCAGTACTACCCAAAACAGTCTGGACTAGCTGCTACGTCATATCCAACAAGGTTATGAGGTCCTATTATAAGGGAGAATGCACCCTAGATGCGCTATCATTCGTTGAATTCTGCAATCAAGGAGCAGTGTTCAACTGGTGTAGTTTCCTGCTGGAGAAACTACTCATATCTTGTGAAGGGGCATAGGAGAAAGGAATCAACTTTATCAATGGATACATACTTTTGGCATTCACAATGCTCAAGTGGAATTTATCGGTGGGCAGACAATCGAAAATACCAGACAAAGGGCACCTGGCGAAGATGTTTGAGCCATGGCAGTCCAGACCAGACTCAGAGAACACAACACTCAACAACGCAACATTTGCCAAGTAGTATAATGCTATGATAGATGCAACACAGAGGCCACACATCCCGCAAGAGATCCTCAATAATAACATGAGGAATATTTCATTTGGCATGAATCGGCACAATACATTCATCTAGCCAAGGCATGCTAGCTGAGAATATTTTCACACACAAATGCTACCATTCTATTTGGATGAGGAATATTTCGAAAAGAAGGTCATGTCATGGCCAGGAGTTAAACGCGACCTAAGTAAAACAAGAATGCATTACATATTTCTTGTTGAGTTGCTCAAGAAGAAAGACAAGGAAGCAGGAGAAGGATCGAGCTTAGGCCCCGAGCAGAAGAATCTAGATGCTTTGGTACAGATCGAATCTGAAGAGGAAGAAGACACACAGTCATTGGTGCGGAGGGAAAGATCAAACCGTCGTAAGCTACCAGAAGATGCATTGCTATCAGGAGCGCAGGTTAACCACATCTTGGGTGTTGTGCTTGGGACTGAACCATTGTAGAATAAGCAGAGAACTAGAGTCTCCCCGAACAAAATCCTGAGCCCACAACCCCTTTCATATGTTGCTCCCCGCACCCACGCTAAGACCAAAATCACCACTGTCATTGATATTCAGGACGACCCAGAGCCTGAAGCAATTCTGTCTACACCCATCGTGAAAAAACCTCCACCACCAATCCAACTACCAAACCTCCTCACCGCCACCCCACATCAGACCAAAACCTCGGAGTTGATGCAGCTCGACCACCCAAAGACAGAGGGAAGACAAACCCCACAGAAAACCAAAGAATCCCCCAATCCCAGCTCAGAAATTCCCAACCCCGACCCCAAATCCCCAGAGCAAAGTACGATGCTAGATGTTTTGAATCCGAGCACCCAGGAACAACAACCCGAGTACTCAGCACAGGACGAAGCTGCCATAAGAAGAGAAGAGATGGAAGTCAACCGTGACCAACAAATCACCTCAATACCTAAGGGTGAGGATGCCCCAGAAATCATGACGCATGATGCCAAAGTACCAGAGGACACAGAGATACCAAATGAGCACAATGAGCCAAACTCAACAATGGCATAGGATATGACAACCACACGAGTGCAAATGGAGCAAGTCCTCCAGACCCCCAACAATGTGCAGAATTGATGCAACTCTTCATAACCAGAAAAGAGGTTCTGATGTTTCTACCCGAGGATCTAAGATTGAGGATTGCACTAGTGCCACCAACATAGGAGGATGTAGAAACCTGTTCGGACCACTCAACAGCCAGCAGACTCCCTCTACAAACACGAGCACCCACTAATGCAGCTCCTTCAACTAAAAAATTGGTACAGTGGCTAGCATCACAATTATTCGGGCTAATCAAAGCCTCTACCAACCAACTAGAGAAAAGGCTCTAGGACGTCGAGAGCTCAGTCGAGCTTGCCATAAAAGAACAGTTAGTTGCACAAGCATGTAGAATGGAGGAAAAACAGGATAGAACCCTAGCCCAGCGTAAACTGGAAAAGATCCAGGAAAAAAGTCCAGAAGCTTGGCCCAAGATCTAGAAGGTTGCACCCGACCTACCAGAAGCCAGCGAGATAAGAGAACCAGAGAAACAGATCGAGTTGTTACAAGAAGCATGGACACATCTCGTGACATGCACGGAGAAGATACAAGCAAAGTTACAACAAGTCTAGCAAGAAGCAGAAAAGAAGCCTCGACGGCTGCAAGAACAAATGCATAGGATAATACTGCAAGGTAACAATGCATGAGCGACACTACATAAGCAGACAACAGACTGCACCCGAATATTAGGAAGTCAGCGATTGGATGGGCATCATTTCTCGACGAAATCAAGTCTTGGAGGAAGTGCACACAAAGATTTAGGTGTTGAATGAGGAATTTGTAGTCACAATGGACCCCATGGAGTAGCAGCAAAAGTTTGACCAAATTCAGTAGGCCAACAATGAACTAAATTCCCTCTACGAAGCACAGTCTGTAGCCAAGAAAGAGTTGCACTATTTTTGACCAGTGATTCAAACCGCCTATATGCAAATGCACCAGGTCGACGTAACATCCGACTTCGAATGGTACTCATTGGTTGCAACCAAGCCAAAGGAGTACAACAAAGAGATGACCCAACATTTCCTGACCGAAGCATCACTCCACGCCTGAAAATGGTGGGACAAAGTTGAAATATTTCACGGAGTAAAGCACAGAGCATTAGAGATAGTTCTAGAATTGGGCCCTTCGTTTGAAGAGGTGAAGGAAGAAAAGACACAAATAGAAGAGATCAAAGAAGAGGAAAAGCTAGATAAGGGAAAGCAACAACTACTCCTAGAGAATGTGAAGGAACCAAGTGCTTGACTCGAGGACGATTCAAGGATTGTGGTTGGAGCCTGTTGGGCCCTTTGTTTTTGAGAAAGAATTGCACAAGTGTTGATTAAGCATGATTCATGCAACCTCCATCAGAGGCTAGAAGGAAGAATAATAGAAAAAAGTTGCAGAATCCAGCGCAACACCACCTAAGCAACAGACAGTTGCAACATAACAAGAAGGTGTGCAAGTCGAACAAGAATACATAACCAAGCTATATATAGGACATATTATAATTGTAAAAGGGTTGGTTGGTTCGTTCATTTTCTCATTAGTTGATGTTATTAGGTTGAATTGTGTCAATCGGAGTCATGTCTATGGGCAACGCCCAAGGTTTTGGAAGTAGTTGTTGCTAGTTGTTGTAAATCAAGAAGAGTAGAGTCTGTAATGAACGAGACCTATCAGTTGGGAAATCCAAACACAATGGTTGAGATCTGGAGCCAAGAGTCTATACTAAACCTTTCTATGTAATTCCGAGTCTGTGATGTAAGAACGATCTTTGATGATAATATGATGAAGGATTAAATTTTCAAATATGATGTGTCTTTACATGTTTGCTTATGCATTACAGTGTTTTTGTATAGCTTATGAGTTATAATTAATGCTTCTATGTTTAACCAATGCTCGCGATGTCAGTATGTTTGGTTCTTGCATTTAGATGTTTCCAATCTGATAATGTCAATTGCACAAGAACAAGAGTGAGTTTTGAACGCTCTATGGATCTTCTGTAGTCTTCTCCCTACCCTTCCCTATCTATCTGTCTCAACAGTGATTTGGGTGATACTTCTTCTCTTCGGAGGGGATGAAAATGCCAGCGCTCTAGACTACACGGTGCCTTTTGTTGGTAACCTGAGAAGGACCCTGGTCTGAACAAATTCGCGCCAACAAACCCACGTTCATAAAATTGGCTAAGTATGCAAACGAATGGTGGTCGGTCGGAGTCGTGATGTGAATATATAGATGGAGATGATGATTTTTCAGTTTACCACACCAAGAACCTGTGAGAACATAAACGTGACAAAGTATAGAACCAGAAATGCATAATAGAGGGTAAGAACAAAAAGGAAAAACAAGCAAGTTTAGAAGAATTTGGCTAAGTATGCAAACGAATGGTGGTCGGTCAGACTTATGATGTGAATATATAGATGGATATGAAGATTTGTCAATTCACCACCCCGGGAACCCGTGACCACAAAAACCTGACAAATTATAGAACCATAAACGCATAATAGAGGGGAAGAACAAAATGGGAAAACATGCAAGTTTAGAAGAGGAAAAATAAAGGGAGAGAAGAACTTTATCGCTCACACAAAAACACTTAGTATCATAACTATGAAGCCATAGAAAGACATTAACTATGGGAAACAAATTCCCAGCTATTAAATATACTTGGAGCTCGACAAACTCTGGTTCAAGTCAGAAGAGATGTTGTTTATATCCACTGCAGAATTTTGCATATTATTTTGTCTTAATAGTATTTTTTGGGGAGCCAACTGTAAAACCATGTTCCAATTTGCGTTTTCCAAGTGGATATGTGTTTATGTAAATGAGCCTGCATAGAATAGATCTAGCTAAACAATAATACACACATTTACAGAGAGAATTGGAGAATGAAGAAGAAGGAGAGAAAGAATGAAAGAATTATAATTAACCGTTGTGAATAATGAATAATTTACACATGATATACTCTATATAACTCAATGCGTGTGCACTGGAGGAGAACCAATGTGCCATAATGGTGGTCTATACTGATCTGGACACACACCAATAGTTATGGGAGTGAATTTCCACCTAGTCTAGTCTCTCAGGCAATTATGGGAGTGAACTTCCACCTAGTTGAGTTAACTAGTCAACTAGTCTTCAATTAACTGACTGAAAAAAGAGTAGTGATGAGTTAGCTCAGGGAATCAAAGGTAATGCCCCAGTCTGGTGATGATACCAAGGCAAGGTCGAATTATCATGGTGATGATCCCAATGTTGCATGGTGACAAAACCAATGTAGCATCTAGTCAAATTGAAGTGTCATCTGAAAGAGAATATTCTTTAGGTGGAGTATTCTCCCCTAAAATATAGGAGACTGGATAATGAACAATTATGACTATTAAACAAGGAAAAACCTTAGGAAAAATAAATCCTAGGTGTGTGTGAAGTAATTCCAACACCCCCCCTAAATATCAAAATGGTGAAAATAAAGAATGGGTCCCGACAACGAGGCCATGTTAGGTACCCGAATACAAAAGATACATTGAAATAAAGTGAAGAAAGAGGGAAAACCTCATGGGAAAATCCCCCCCTCAAGGTACAATGTATGTAAAAATAAGAACTACAATTGCTAGGAAACTATGTCCTTCACTCCAAGATGAATTCGCAAAGAATGGAACTTATGCTCAGTGAAGGTCTTGGTGAAGATGTCTGACATCTGTTCTACTGAAGGAGAAAACTGTAAGTCAATGATCCCCTCATGTACTAAGTCCGAAATGTAGTGCATGTGGATCTCGATGTGATTATTCCGCTGCCTCTAAACTGGATCTCTGCAAAACTTCAGATTGCTCTGGTTGTCACACCATATGATGATCAACTGATGAAACTGAATGCCCAACTCCATGAGAAAATGTGGTAGCCACATAGCCTAAATGGTTATGTTAACTACCCATCTGTACTCTGCCTCTGCTGAAGATAGAGCAATGGCAGCTTGCTTCTTGCTCGACCAACATATAGGCCCGAAACCAAGACTGAGTGAGTAACCAGATGTGCAATTGCAATCAGTGCTATCACCAGCCCAGTCGGAATCAGTAAACCCGATGAGATCTAATGTAGAGTCTGTTGCATAATGAATGCCAAAGGTGATGGTGCCTTGTACGTATTGAAGAATATGCTTTGCAACTTTTCAATGTAGCTCATGCGGCTCCTGCATGAACCTAGAAACTATGCCAACTGCATATGAGATATCTGGTCTGGAGTGTGTGAGATACAATAAGCTTCCAACTAGTTTTATGTACAGTGTGTTGTCAACAAGTGGAGTCTCCTCACCATCCTCAAGTTTGACTCATGATAGGAAAGGAGTCGAAGAAGACTTGCAGTATGTCATGTGAAATATCTTAAAGAGATCTCATGCATAGTTGGCCTGAGATAGTTTGATGCTTGATGCATCCTGACTGATCTCGAGTCGAAGGAATAAGTGTAGCGGACCCATGTCCGTCATCAAAAACCTGTCATGTAGAATCCTCTTTACTGTAGCAATCATTGAAGGCGAGCACCCGATGTTCAACAAATCATCAACATACAGAACTAAAATAGAAGTGAATCATCCGTCTTGAGCATGTAGACATTCGAATTTGATTTACAACGTACAAAGTTCTGTGACAAGAGGTAGGAATCCATATTGGCATACCATGCCCTTAGAGCCTGCTTGAGGTCATTAAGTGACTTCTTCAGTCGACAGAACAAAAATAAGTCCTGCATAAATCCCTAGGGCTTATCCATATAGATCTCCTCAGAGAGATCACTATGAAGAAATGCATTCTTCACGTCCATCTGATGAACTTCCCATCCCTTGGTTTTCGTA
This sequence comes from Picea sitchensis, assembly GCA_010110895.2. Lineage (NCBI taxonomy): Eukaryota > Viridiplantae > Streptophyta > Pinopsida > Pinales > Pinaceae > Picea > Picea sitchensis. Next base: position 29,881 of record SNQJ01S0053159.1, read on the forward strand.
ATGGAAAGTGTCAATCGTATGGAATCCATCTTCACTACTAGAGTGAAGGTCTCATCATAGTCAATACCATGCACCTGTTGAAAACCTTTGGCGACAAGCCTACCTTTGTATCTGCTAATCTATCCATCTGTTGCGCTCTTGGTCCTATAGACCCATCTGCATCTGACAAGTTTCCTCCTAGAAGGAAGGGGAACCATATCCCAATTCTAGTTCTCAAGGAGGGAGTTGTACTCCTCCTGCATGGCAGATTCCCAAAAGGGATTTCCAGCAGCCTCGCCATAAGACTGTGGATTTGAAGACTGAGCCAAGAAAAGATGCTTGGAGGGAAATGGTTTAGTGGAAGTGAGTGCAACAGGAGGCTCCTCGAAATTAGATTGAGTCTTCCTAGTATCAGCTGGATCACCAATGAGATCCTCTGCATCCTGAAGAGTAGTTTCTTCCCACTTGAGCCTCTGCTCTAGCTCTGCAACTGCATATGGATGCTCTAACTCTACATTTGACTCTACTGACTCTGAACCTGAATCATCTGAGTCCTCTGAATCAAAACTCTTATCTGAAGAAGAGTCGGCATGTGCATGCTCATCATCTCAGATAGGTGGAAGAGTGAAGGTGTCTGCATGCGGCTGCTAAGGTACATGTGAGACACTTTCCTCAAATTGGACACTATGCTCAATGATGAGCTGGTCCGAGGAAAGATCAATAAGTCGATATCCCTTCACACCGTCGGGGTATCCAAAAAATATGCACTCAGTGCTCTGTGGATCAAGTGCCTTCCTCTTTTTAGAGGGAATCCTGGACCATGCACGTGAACCAAAAATGCGAAAGTGGGTCATTTCTGGTTTAAGGCCAATCCAAGCCTCCTAGGGGGTCTTATCCTTGACAGATCTATGGGGAGATATATTTTGGATGTATGTTGCACAATTAAGTGCTTCGACCCATAGTCTCTATGGTAGTGACTTTGCATGCAGCATGCAAGATGCCATCTCCTTTAGAGATCGGTTTTTCCGCTCAACAACTCTATTTTTCTACGGAGTGTAGGGAACTGTGTGTTGCAACTGAATCCATGCCTCATGGAAAATATTATGGATCTCATGATTTACATACTCTCCTTCATTTTCAGTTCGAAGGAATTTTATCTTCTTTTCGGACTGTGTCTCAACTAGGGCTTTGAAATCTTTGAGGTGTTGAAAGACCTCAGATTTTTTCCTGAGAAATTAGATCCATGTAAAACGTGAGAAATCGTCAACAAAAATGAGAACAAACCTCAATTTGTTGATCGATGGATGCGTAAAATTACCCATGAGGTCACTATGGATCAAATTTAAAGGTGCAAAGGCTCTCTGAGACTTTCCCTTTTCGAATTTCTCTTGAGGGTGTTTCCCGAGAACACATCCCTCACACACTCCCTTAGAGAAATGGATGTATGGTAGACCATCAACCAATATTTTCTTGCTAATTTGTTGCATGTATCTGAAATTCAAAATGTCCAAACCTTTTGTGCCATATTTTACTACTTTCATCAGCATGAGTAAGCAGTAAAGCAGAATCAGGTTCAATAAATTCAAAAAAAGTATACAATCTAGACTGATGATTTACCTCACCGGTAGCAACTCTGGAGTTGGTTTGCATGTCGTAGATGTTCACAGAATTTGGTGTGAATATGACTTTCTTTCCGGTGATGAAATTCACCATTTGATACATGGAGAGAAGGTTGAAAGAAAGTTTGAAAACGCGTAGCACATTCTCGAAGATTTCATTGGTGAGTTCAATCCTTCCTTTGTCGGTGACTTCGACAGAAGTGTTTTCCCCCATCAGAATAGGAGGACCTTTGCATGCATCCAAAGAAGAATATACTTCTTTTGAGGTATCCATGTGATGTGATGCTCATGAATCTACGATCCAAACATTGGGACAAGAGTTGATGGAAATCAAGGCATGGCTAGAATTGTATTTCTTGGAATTCATATCTTCTGGCTTCTTCTTCTTGGCACCCTTGGGGATGTGATCTCCAAGGTTGTTTTGCTGAAGTATTTGAGACATCATATCTATTTGTTCTTGCATGTATGCATATTCCGAATGGAATACTTTGTGACAGTACATGCATTTCTCCCCTTTTCTTCCCTTTTCCCCTTTGGATCTGGAGGCATCAGTGAAGGGTTTTGTGTACCCTTCCTTCTTCAGATGTGCATGAGATTTCCTTTTGTATTTATCTTTAGATTTCTGATATTTTTGGCTGGTATCGTGCATAGTGAGTGCATGTGTCTTTGGGCCTTTGATTGTGCCCATGTTGATGAGCTTGGTTTGCTCTTGTGTTAGGGATTCGATAAAGTCCTCAAGAGAAGGCATCTTCCAGATGGCTCCAGAGGTGAATCTGACATAATTGAATGTGGATACGAATACAGAGAATTCAGTACCAATATTGGAGAGAATGGTGGGAACCATTTATTTCTCCTCCTTCAATTTATCAACCCCACAAGCTTTGAGTTGCGACAATAAATCCTTGAATTTTGTAAAGATATCTTGGATATTGTTGAAACTTTTTGGATCCAATGTGAGCAAATCCACCTCCAACATTTGTCCCCTCATCTCATCATGTTTTCCAAAGAGACCTTCCATGGTGGTCCAGGCTTCGTTGGGAGTCTTACAGGAATATATATGAAAAAGGAGATCGGGAGAAATAAGACCGCAAATTGTTTCGAGTGCCTCATCCATGCGATTTAAATACTTGGATTTTTGTATGGCTGATGTCTATTCTGTCTCTGTATTCAAGGTTAACCTAGACAACCCTCTGGTTCAGAGATATATGGCTATTTTCTCCTTCCATGTAAAATAGTTATAAGGTGTAAGAATGGATTCTTTTTAGAAATCCATCTTTTTATTGTCTATTTTGGTGTAGATTTTGCTTAGAATTTCGTCGGCTCTAATACCATGTAAATGTGTTGAACTTGCAAAGAATAGATCTAGCTAAAAAATAATACTGAAATTTGCATAGAGAATTGGAGAAAGAAGAAGAATGAGAGAAAGAATGAAAGAATTCTCATTAACTGTTGTGAATAATGAATAATTTACACATGATATACTTTGTATAACTCAATGAGTGTGCACTGGAGGAGAACCAATGTGCCATAGTGGCGGTCTAGAGTGATTTGGACACACACCAATAGTTATGAGAGTGAACTGCCACCTAGTCTAGTCTCTCAGGCAGTTACGAGAGTGAATTGCCACCTAGTTGAGTTAACTAGTCAACTAGTCTTCAGTTAGCTGATTGAATAAAGAGTAGTGAGGAGTTAGCTCAGGGAATCAAGGGTAATGCACCATTCTGGTGATGATACCAAGTCAAGGTGTGGTTTTCACGGTTGGTGTTTTTCAATACTGGGAGCGATCAAAATCCTCTTGCAATCCATCTTTGTATGTGATTAATACAAGCAGAGAAGCATGATTGTAATGTTGTCTTTGTCTCATTCCTAATCGTCAATGTTCGACACAGAACCTACCTCCATCACAACCACAGTGACGTATAGGACAAGGAAATCATATTTTCTCCTCACATACAAAGATGTTCTGCAAGAGGATTTTGACTCAAGCATCCCCAGTAGTCAAATTTCCCACCTGCAAACTGCAAATAGGAAGGGAAGCTAAACACGAAACCCAAACCTGCCCGTTAATGGGGAACGACAGAAGGCCAGTTCCAATCGCGATTGCAGAATCCCAAGCATGCAAACTGCAACAAGACCAATGGGCAAATAAGAACAAAAACACTAGACAAATAAGAAATCAATGAACAAGCAAGAAGCAAACATGAACCAGTGAACCAACAATGTCGCTGAAGAACAAGCAAAGAACATTGCATATAAAAAAAAAAAAACGGAAGAAAATGTATTGTAAAAGTAAACATTTAAGGTTGTGACGCCTCTTAGGTAAACGAAGAAAATGTATTGTAACAGACCTCTTAAGTAAATATTTAAGGCTCTTAGGTAAACATTTAAATCTTTCAGCTGCTGTGTAAACATTTAAGATAGAATGCATTGTGGCAGGTAAAACATTTATTATATTATTTTATAACAATAAAAAAAAATTACTTTACATATGCTAACATATCAAACATTGAGAATAGCGACCTCCAATCAGATCATGACATATATGATATTTTTTTATTATATAAAAATCAATATTTTTAGTTCCCTAATTCCAAGAATAGATATATAATCCCTCTACGGCATGGCAGAGACTAAAAATAAAACTCTAACGAAATCATTAAAAAAAAACACAAGCTATATTTAAAAAAAAACACAAATAATTAAAAAAACTTGAACCGACACACCATACGGTGGCGTTATGTGAGACGACATGAAATTCTAAACGGACTCGGACCTTCCTCGTGCATGCTTATATAAATTGAAGATATATTCAATACCACTCCTTCACAACCAACTTGGAGATTCGTGATATATTTCATACCGCTTTCTTTGGACAACAAATTTGTGAAGGGAATCATTTGAGTGATAACATGGAAGCCTCTCACATCCACATGGCAAAAGATGATGACTCCGAATCACACGATATTGCTGATCTCCTCCCACCAAGATTTAGAGAAATTACTGCGAGTTCAACAGCCATGGAACGTTTCAATTTCCTGAACAACGATCTCATAAGCGCTCGAATTATTCCAGCTCTTCACTGTCGTCTGCCGTCCCTCATTCCAAACGCCAGGCCCGCACTTATTGCTGATAGACTTCGAAGTTTGGTTGATTCAGCGCCCCCGCCGTCAAAAAAATTCAGTCTTCTGTTCCGTCCAGTCGTGTACTATCGAGTTATAAGTGTTGATACAGGAGTTTATACAGGAATTGAGAATGAAATCAAATTTCTCGACTGCCCAATCCGAGACAAGAGATTGCCACCCTTCCCGAATCATGAATTGGAAAGACGGGCGTTAATTATTCCTGAAGAGATGAAATGGAATGAAGATTTTATGGAAGCGATCGGACATAAAGTCATTTACTGGAGACGCTCGGGTCCGTATGAACACTCCTGTTACATAATGAATGCAGGGAATAACTCCGATGGGGCTTTCCGAGCTTTGGATATTTCCACAGTAGTTCGAGAACTCCAAGGCGAGAATGATATTGGTTCGTACTCCACAGTAGTCGGGGATCGTCTGATACTGTTGTTTCGTATTCCATTTGTCGCGTGGTCAGATCGTATGAGAGCTCGTCTGCTAATGTTTTCCTTAGACGTAAACACTGAAAGGTGGTCAGTTCTTCCAGAGTGTCAATGGCACGGCAATTCTCTTACACTCATCCCGTGGAAAGGAAAGCTGTATTACGTGGACCTTTATCGCCTAGTAAATCGTCTAAGTAATGCCGTTCCTATGCATTTCGACTTTCAGAGAAACGTGTGGGTGGAGGGAGACGATTTGAACAGAGCTCTTTGTCGTTGTTTAAGGCAGCTGCCTAGAGTTTGCTTCCAGCGTCAGAATCCGAGTTCGGATAAAGAGAGACTGATAATATCCTCCAAATCTGGAACACTCTATGCAGTAACCAGAGAGGCAAATATTCAGTATCCTATTGGGGCTATTTACGCTATGGATGATTTAGCAACTGGATGGAGGCGAATTGAGCGCCGGAAAAGTGTGCACAGTAAAAAAGTAAATCCGTTCAGACTCCCTAACCTCTCACCAGAACTGGCACAACTAATTGAAGGTGGTTCAGTTTTACACACCAGAGTTAGGAGTTGGGAAATAAACGAGCACGATATATTCCTAGTTATCCTACAATTTTCATATATAAACAATGTGGGCCCCTATCTGTGTGCACGGTATGCGTGGTGGATATTCAACGAGGATGATGGTGTTAAAAGTTATGGTGGTGAGGAGTTGAGTGGGTCTCGCTTAGAAAATGAAGATGCTAAACAAATTTCGGTTCACAAAGTAGAATATGAATTTTGAGGTGAGAAATTTTGAAATTGATTTTTTAATAATGATTTTGTATTTTCATTCTATCAAAATTTTATTATCAAGACTATCTATTATCGTTGTTAAATAGAGTTCCTAGAACAATGAAGATGGTAAGTACATAATAAAATGATTTTTTATTATCAAGACTATCTATTATCGTTGTTAAATAGAGTGCTAGAAAAATGAAGATGGTTCTTTCAGTGAAAAGTACATAATAAAATGAGAGATTAACTTATACCATAAATGGTAGAAGACTAATTGAACCAAAATCCCATAAATGTTAGAAGATTAATTGAATCAAAATTCATTTGAGGACGGTTAGGGTTTCAAAGGTTCCATGTGCTAGAGTATTCTTCAATTAATAAAATTATGACATTATAACATATTGTTTTTAACGATAAAATACAAGTATTTAGAATAGATGAAGAAAATTATATTCATTTTAGTAGATTGAATTTACATAATACTAGCACAACCCACTTTTCCATCATTTACTTAATGTTATAAAACAATTGAAGATCAATTTTTCATTAGATATTGAAATCTTAGGTGTGCTTTTCTGGTCGAAACCCAATCCACTCATGGAATATGGAAATTAGAGATTATGAAAAGGCCAAAAATCAAAACCTTAATCACTTAATATGAAAATTGGAACTTAATAGAAGCTAAGAACAATTTTTTAAGAGTTTAGTAGAATGTTGAAGTCCAAATAGAGAGATGCCTTTGAATCAAATAGAGTCGAAAACAACACATTTAGCTAAGGCCATAACTCTCAAACCATGAGGAGTTATGTGACGTCATTAGATATTGAAAACCTCGACAACATTAATAACCACTAGGTGCGCTTTTCCGTTGAAAACCTACCCACTCATGGAATATGAAAATTAGAGATTACGAAGTGGCCAAAAATCGAAACCCTAAGCACTTAATATGAAAATTGGAACTTAATAGAAGTTAATAAAAATTTCTTTAAGAGTTTAGTAGAATGTTGAAGTCGAAATAGTGAGATGCCTTGAATCGAATAAAGTTGACAACAAAAAAGGAACACATGTAGATAGGGTTTTGTGAAGAGAGAGGGCATTGGATTCTTTATTTTTCTAGAACATTGAAAGCTCGACAACATTATTTTTCTATGCAAGTGACATACTTTCAAGTAATCAAAGACTGGTGTGTTGATCTAAACTTGTTCGGATCATCACCAATGTCACACACCAATCTGGAGGATTCTACATGAATAGTTATCCCTAATCAATCCATTTTCTATGAGTTATTAGAGATATCAAGCTAATGAAAATATTTCATATCACTCTGACCAACCTTGCATATTTGAAAGACAACAACCATTTTTAAGTACTTGGATGTTGTTAAATATGAAAAGAAGTGAATTTCCAATAGAGAATTGTAGAAACAAAAAATATACCTGGAAACAACGAGCTAATGAACCAAGAGATAGTGAGCTAATATGCCTAATGAACCAAGCTAATTAATCAATAGAAAAACAATGAGCTAATGAACCAAGATATAGTGAGCTAATGAAAATATTTCATATCACTCCAGCCAACCTTGCGGAGTTGCGAGAAATAGAAAATCCTCTTCCAAAACACACAATTGTAGAAATAGAAAATATACCTTGAAAAAAAACATGAACAATGTAAAATCCCTATCTAAACCTAGGTCTGATATGCCTTGAAACAAAGCACAAACAATGTAAACTCCCCATCTAAACCTAGGTTTGATATGCAGTCTTGAATATGTAAAATTTCAAGGTAAAGGAAATGTGTCACATGCTCACTTAAAAACCCCTGGTGCTGCTAAGAAATTGTTGGAAAGTTGGTTGACATTGATGTCAACAAGCAGTGGTTGTCATTGATGTCAACATATGTGATGTGTGTATTTGGAGAAGTCTCCAAAGTGGTCCCATTATGGTGTATCTTTAAGCATGGCCTTCACGCAAAGATGCTTTGAATAATTCTACAAGAAACCCATAGGCGTGGTCATGAAGCACAAAGTTGTTTGAGGAATAAGGACATGAAGGATAGTGTAAATTCACATAACACGCTCATGTATGGATAGTACTCCTCGTGTCATTTCCAATGATAGGTGGAAGGTCACGTAGTTTCTCACGGTTGAGGAGTTATGACGTCATGAAGTTGGAAGCCCTAAATATGGATTAAGAAGCCCCAAAGATGGGTTAAGATCCTCTAATTGGTTGCAAGTCATTAATGAAAAGGTAAAGTGGTTGTAACTAGAAAGTTATAGAACCCCAAAGTTAAGGAAAGAGGTTACTTTAAAAAGTATAAATACACCTCAAAGAATCTCTCATTTGTTCATTGAATATCTCTCTAAGTGAGAAAGTGATTCTTATCTGAGGTAACCAAGGCGATCTGAGGTGATTTGCAGAGGGCATATGAAGTAAAAAAAGGAAAAATTCCAATGGAGGATGAATTATTGTGATGATGTGTTCTACGGTATGTTATTTAAAGGTCATCTTAACATTTTCGCTATAACATTTGTTCTAGAATGCATCAGATAGAAAAACATGGAGGTTGTTGAGAAGACATAGTAGGGTACCTGTGGTAAACATTTTAGCTACTAGGTTGTTGTAATTTTGGAGATACACTATGTGGAAGATAGGGTTTTTTACCAGCCTTGAAACTAGTCACAAACAGGTGTTCCGGGTAAAAAGTCATAACTTATTCATAGAGGATCCAAATTGTGTGAGGCCAATTTACATGGAAAGATAAAATTCCTTAGTATATTTGTGCGAGTATCAAAGTTACATATCAAATATTGAGCGTGCGGAATGTTGTACAAGTTATCTCTATAGAATATGATAGAATTCAACAAGGTCTTCCATTTGCACTATAACTTTTGTTATGAGAATTTTTAGACCCTGAAATTTTTAGGAGACAGAAGAAAGATCTCAAAGTATCCGTGGTTAAAATTGCATACCTTTATTCAATACAAGTACAAATTTATGCTTGTTGAAATTTAGGTTTTGTTACTAATCCAAAACTAGTCCCGCAAGACCAAGGTAAAGTTTGATGAAGATGCTATTCTCTTATTGTTGAAGTTGAGGAAGAGATACAGGTCTATAATTTTGTGTATCAGGTTTGCTACAGGATCACATGTATGCTTATATGTTAGTTTTTATTCTTATGCTTATGTTTTTATGGTACATTCTTGAGGCATGTCATGATTTTGCATGGTACACCTTGGTGATGGTATGATACATTGTTAGAGGCATATCTTGGATACTTGGCATATGGTTTGTTGTTTATATATCTTGGTGATATGGTACATGCTTCAGGAATGGTATGATGATTTGGGCATATGCTAGAGACACATATTTGTGTTTTTGGTACATGGTTGTGTCACACACTTGGTATATGGTGGTACATGTATGAGGTGCATGTCTTGGTGATATTGGTACATGTTGAGGTACATCTTAGTGATGTCACGGTACATTGATTAGTAGCACATCTTGTCTATATTGGTATTTTGGTATGGTGGCTATCTTGGTTATGCTTGAGGCACTTCATTGATCATATATCATGACGTAGATGATATGGTACATGGTATGGTACATGGTTGATGCATGAGACAATACATGGTTCATGTACATCATATGGTATAGGTTCTGATACATGGTATGGTGCATGTTGATTTACATGGTATGGTACATGGTATGGTATAGGTTGATGTACATGGTATGGTGTAGGTTCTGGTACATGGTTGATGTACATGGTATGATACAGGTTGATGTGCATGGTTGATATAGGTTTATGTACATGGTTTGGTGATAGTTTTTGCATCCATGTGAGTGGATTAGTTGGTTGATGATCATATATTAGTGATAGAGACAGTAACATAGACAATGAAAGGTTGGATGATTGGTTGATCATTAGTGATAAGTTGATGTGACAATGGTTGATGTGATAATGACAATGATAGTTGGTTGATGTGACATTGACAGGTTGGTTGATGGATTGGTGACAGTGGAAGTGAAAATATCAGTGGTAGTGACAGTGAGTGTACATGTATATTTCAGGGTGGAAGGATGGGGTAATGAAAGGGGGTTGTATCCTCCTTCTGGTTGGTGTCAGAGAACTCAAGGAGTTGGTGCTTTCTATAAATCAGGGGGTTGTAGCCTCCTTTTGGTTGGTTCCAGAGAACTCAAGGAGTTGATGCTTCCTTCAAGTTGGTGCTTGTAAATCAAGGGGTCATAGCCTCCTTCCGGTTGGTGTTGGAGAACTTATGGAGTTGGTACTTCCTTCAGGTTGGTGCCTTTAAATTAGGGGGTTGGTACCTCCTTCAAGTTGGTGTTGGAGAGTTTTGAAGTTGGTGCTTCCTATGAATTTATTCTTGATATATATAAGAAATCATTTTTTTGTTTTCTCCCATTTTGTTGTACGTAAATTCTGTTGTATTGTGTATCTAATGTGATATTGTTGAATTTTTTTGTTTATGATTATATGCTCATGATATATTGAATTCAATCATAAATGATATATTTTTTTATCAAGTTGAATATAATATATTTTGATTGAAAGTGGTAAAAAGTGCTCATACTGATTCACACCCCCTCTAAGTATTTCAAAAATTGGTACTAGAATCAGTCCTTCAAGAAAATAGTTTAACCACTAGAAGGTAGATCATGGAGGGAAAAAAATTGTGTAGGAATGGAATGCCACAGTTTGATGGTTAGATTGGTCCTAAAGTATGAGATGTGGAGAAAAAGAATGGAATTTATTTGATAGGAATAGGGGCATGATGTTTGGTATTGATTTTTTATAGGATACATCGGTTCAAAGAAACCGAAGATTGTAGCCAAGAAAGAATTAAAGAGAAACGACAAAATAGAAATGGATTTCATCTTGGAAGGATTACCATATTCGGTAAATGTCAAATTGGGACAATGTTGATCAGCCAAAGAAATTTGGGATAAGATACATAATAAAGAAAATGAAGAATATGATGATTTAGTATGGGAATAAATAATCTCATTAAGTCAAACAGGTAAAGAAGAAGAATATTATGAGAGACACCTAATTATTTCTTTAGACAAGTTGGTCAAACAAAGAGAGAAAAACAAGTCACTTGAGGAATAATTGATCAAGATAAAAAAGGAGTCTCAAATTCCCATCTCTGAAGAAGTCTAGCAGATGATTACAAACCTAAGAGTCCAAGTAGAAGAAGCAAGAAGGATTGATGAAGCATGCAAAAGTAAGTTGGAAGAAAATAATTAATTTTTGGAAGCAAATATAGTAGCAAAAAGAAAGGAAGCAGAGAAGAGAGAAAATATTTTTACTAGCRATATCAAGGAAATATCTGAGGAYTTAAGAAAACTTGAAGTAGAATTCAACCAACAAGAAATAAGACTTGAAGAAKAAATTGTTTCCTTGAAGACCCRACTTGAAKAAGMAAAGARAAAGGAAGAAKTCATGAAGATCCAGATGATGAAGAAAGAATAAACATGTGWKATTCTTGAAGAATAATTTGTTACATTAAGAGTTAAAGTTGYCAATATCAACAAAGRGAGAGAAAGCTCTGCATCATCAACAAAGAAAGCTGAAGAKAAATGTTATAGGTTGCTAGAAAGAAATAATGAAGAGAAGACTAAGAGTTATGCATAAGTCATCAAAATCCCTACTAATAAGTAAGAATGTGATCCTTGAAAGAAGAACATTCCAAAAATGAAGAAAACTCAAGAAGAATATTACAGAAGAGACGAATATCAAAGAAGAGCCTTCACTTTCAGGTATCAAAGAAGCTTCAATCATTGTGAAGGAAAAAAAATAATATAATATTGTGATCAACCAAGGCATGGATTCATAAGGACAACATCACAAAGAAGATCATTCACTCCCATGTATGAAAGTTTCTTTTATGGTCATTGTTTTATTTGTACTAAGTTTGGACATAAAGTTGTAGATTACATAGCTTATGGAAGAAATGGTCAAGCAATAAATGGATATGTGACTCCATATAATATTGAATGTTAAACATGCCATAATTATGGACATATAGATTGTGGTTGTAAAAGAATGATGGATACTTCTATGAAAGAGAACATTGATATCATATATAAGAAGGTTTGGAAAAGAAAAAAAGAATAGGTAAAGGAATAACATATGAATGAAGGACACCCATAAGTCATACTCTCAGGATTGGAAATAGTGTGAGATCAGAACAAATCTACAAGAAAAAAAGAAGATATCAGATACATGAAGCTTTAGAAAAGAAATGAGAAAAAAAGAAAAACAAGTGAATGAAGACCAGGTCCCATATATCGTACTCACAGGATTTTCAGTGGTGCGAGATCATGATGAATACATAGGAAAAGAGGAAGAGGTCAAAATTAAGAAAGAGGATGATGATGAATATGCAGATGAAAAGGAAGATTAATCTACATCAAAGTTTGTATTTTTCTGTGCCATATGGCTTGGAGATTCCCAGGAAATATGAATATTGAAGAGGGGGAGTCGAAGGAGAAACTCTACAGATTAGAGAACTATTTTTCAAGCAATAAGAAGTATTTGCAATTTTTGGATAGGAAGTTTCAGAGTGGTATAGATTCATTATATAGAAGATTATAGGCATGCATTCATACATGGACATATTTAGTACAGATTGTTGCAGACATGTAGAGTCTAAATTGTAAAATTGAGAAGACAACTTGAGAAGATGGAATATGTTGTAATCAACATATGGGTCAACATTGTATGTAATTGAGTAGAAGAGACATGAACAATTTATGAAATATGGACAGAGATGGATTCATGAGAGATTTGATAGGTCTAAGTAGATACATGATAGTGGATGAAATCGTAGTAATAATTGGATCAAAGAACAATAAGTAGCATCCAACGAACCAACGAGAAAACATCAACTAGTCGACCAAGAATGTCGGTGAAGAACAATATTGTCCAGATTTACTACAGACAAGATTGTATAAGAAAATCAGAGGAATATATTGTAACATGCCTGTTAACCAAACACTTCATGTTGTGAGGCCTAGCAGGTAAACATGCAAGACTGTAAGGATCGTGCAAAGGCCTCCCACTATGCAAACATTTAAGGAAGTTGCAATTTTGCACAGTTGACATTATGCTTCCCCAATTGAAACACCTCCATAACACCCACTGACATATAAAAAAGGAAATCCAATTTTCTCTTCGCATACGAACATGTTTTGGAAGAGGATTTTGACTCAGGCATCTCCAACATTTAAAATTTTCACTTGCAAACTGGAAATAACAAAGAGAAAAGAACCAACACGAACATAAATCTAGCAATGAAACCCACCCGTCAATGGGGATCGACAACAACAATAGGAAAACAAGAAACTAGTCAACAAGCAACAAGCAAGCAGAAACCAGTGAACCAAGAACGCCACCAAAGAACAATATCGCTCATATTCACTACGGACAAGATTGCAGAAGAAAAAATAAAGGACGAAAATGTATTGCAACAGGTCTGTCAAGTAATGCAAGAATGCAACTGCAAAAACCGAGACCCACCAGTGAATGGAGAAGGACAGAAGCGCAACACCCTGCCCACAAACTGTAACAACAGATCCAACTGTAGATGAAGGACCCCAACCTTGCAAAGTTGAAGCAAACAAGAGCAAGTAGCAAATAACAACCTAGTGAAGAAGCACCAAAAGGTCCAACTGCAACTACAGGACCTCAACCCTACAAAGTTGAATCAAACAACAATAAGTAGCATCCAATGAACCAAGAATCAAGCACCAACCAACCAACCAGGAATGCTGGTGAAGAACAATATTGGTCAAATTCACTGCACACAAGATTGTATCAAAAAATTCGGAGGAAAATGTATTGTAACACATCTGTTAACCAAACATTTCAGGCTCTAAGACCTGTCAGGTAAACATTCAAGGTTGTTAGGACTGTTCAAAGGCCTGCCACTATGCAAGCAATTAAGAAAGGTGTGGTTTTCGCGGTTGGTGTTTTTCAATACTGGGAGCGATCAAAATCCTCTTGCAATCCATCTTTGTATGTGATTAATACAACCAGAGAAGCAGGACTATAATGTTGTCTTCGTCTCATTCTTGATCGTCAATGTTCGACACAGAACCTACCTCCATCACATCCACAATGACGTATAGGACAAGGAAATCGTATTTTCTCCTCACATACAAAGATGTTCTGCAAGAGGATTTTGACTCAGGCATCCCCAGTAGTCAAATTTCCCACCTGCAAATTACAAATAGAAAGGGAAGCTAAACATGAAACCCAAACTCACCCGTTAATGGGGAACAACAAAAGGCCAGTTCCAATCGCGATTGCAGAATCCCAAGCATGCAAATTGCAACAAGACCAACGGGCAAACAAGAACAAAAACAACAGACAAATAAGAAATCAGTGAACAAGTAAGAAGCAAACATGAACCAGTGAACCAACAATGTCGCTGAAGATCAAACAGAGAACATTGCATATAAAAAAAACCCGGAAGAAAAGGTATTGTAACAAACCCGAAAGAAAAGGTATTGTAACAAGGCATATAAGAAAGAATGCAGTGTGGTAAGTAAAACATTTATTATATTATTTTATAACGATAAAAAAAAATTACTTTACATATGCTAACATATCAAACATTGAGAATAGCGAAATTGGCAATAAGACCTCCAATTGGATCATGACATATATGATATTTTTTATTATATAAAAATCAATGTTTTTAGTTCCGTAGTTCCAACAATAGATATATAATCCCTCTATACCTTGGCCGATACTAAAAATAAAACTTTAACGAAATCATTAAAAAAAATCATTAAAAACAACACAAGCTATATTTCAATTAGCTTGGGGCACAAATAATTAAAATAACTTGATCCGACACACCATAGGGTGGCGTTATGTGAGACGACATGACATTCTAAACGGACTCGGACCTTCCTCGTGCAAGCTTATATAAATTGAAGATATATTCAATACCACTCCTTCATAACCAACTTGGAGATTCATGATATATTTCATACCGCTTTCTTTGGACAACAAAATTGTGACCCCACGTTCAGATTATTTAGACAACAAAATTGAGAAGGGAATCATTTGAGTGATAACATGGAAGCCTCTCACATCCACATGGCAAAAGATGATGACTCCGAATCACACGATATTGTTGATCTCCTCCCACCAAGATTTAGAGAAATTACTGCGAGTTCAACAGCCATGGAACGTTTCAATTTCCTGAACAACGATCTCATAAGCGCTCGAATTATTCCATCTCTTCACTGTCGTCTGCCGTCCCTCTTTCAAAACGCCAGGCCCGGACTTATTGCTGATAGACTTCGAAGTTTGGTTGATTCAGCGCCCCCGCCGTCAAAAAAAATCAGTCTTCTGTTCCGTCCAGTCGTGTACTATCGAGTTGATACAGGAATTGAGAATGAAATCAAATTTCTCGACTGCCCAATCCGAGACAAGAGATTGCCACCCTTCCCGAATCATGAATTGGAAAGACGGGCGTTAATTATTCCTGAGGAGATGAAATGGGATGAATATTTTATGG
>SNQJ01S0053161.1:0-22145 GCA_010110895.2 Picea sitchensis
CTACTGTGGGTAGTGGACTCCCGAGGGAGTTGAAGAGTGTTGACTCTTCGGGCCCGTGAGAAATTGAAGGTCATGGTGGAAGCAGCTTGCTCGGTGAGGGGTGGGTTGCGTCACATACAAAGTATAAGACTCGCTAGAATGGTGGCAGTTTTATCTCTAGGAAGAGATGTGACGACTATGCTCATTCGCAAGAAGATTATTACAATGAGGCTCTGAAGACAATTTTATGATAAACATGAATGGGAAAACTCTATACATCCAAAAACCTAACCCTAGGAGATGAAGCACCAAAAGTCATGTGGGCCCCATTGGGGTAAGTTAGTACATTGACTTACAGGGGTCGTAAATTTTGCATACGATCTCCATTTTAGGCGTGTGATAACTCGTTGGAAAGGTATTTTCGATAAATACGCATTATGCCATCAAACTCTAATTTCATCTACAATTTGACTATGGCAAGACAAGAAAACACTATTTAGAGCCCCAAAACGGCCCTGGAAGTACAAAAAGATGTACTAACATGAACAATTCCAAAATAAGCTAGTTGGAATAGGTGGGCAGCCACCAATATCCACCTAGATGTTGTGTAGGGCTTCAGGACAGCCCCGTAATTGAAAAATCCACAATTACAAAGAAATTTCCCCATTATAGAGAAATATGTTGAATTGGAGACTATCAAGATGAGCCAGTTGGAATTTGGAATAGGTGGATGGCCACCAATATCCACCTGGATCATCATGCACCCTACATAAATATACTTTGTGTACTTAAGACGATATGTTTGTAATCCTTCTGCGAAGAACCTACATAGGTCACCCTCCCACACCTCTGCATTTCCAATAGTTCCACATATGTGATTGTGACAAGTGACATAATTTGAAAAATAGATCATTGGTTTATAATAATCAATTTGCTTCGATTTAGGAACAAAAACCATGCATCTAGAAGTAGTGCCAGGCAATTGTGTTTTTTATCTATAGACTTCTCGATGGTTTTTTATTATGGCTATTTTTATTCGAAATGTATCTGGTATTTATAAAATGTATTTTATCAAATTCACATTCTTCTCTTGGCCTTGATGTAATCCCAGGTCTGTGAGTTATTTTCCTTTGGACAATCTTCTTGTCACAATCCTTTTTACTTGCCCACTTTTGAGGTTGGAAAGAGGTATTTAAATAGCCATATATCCTCCCTCCGCACATTTATTCCTCTCGTAAAACACACAAGCTCTAAATTGCCACCCTTTGGTTGCAATTTTGGTGAAATCAACCTTTGAAAAAATTGTTGGGATATCGTCCAAATTACATCCCCTATCACAATTCGTTGTGTTTACTTAGGGGACTGTAAAACCATAAATGGTATGAATTATGCACACAAGATTTGAAAATACACAACACTAGCTATGTCAATTATAGTCATCTTCCACTACCGAGATGCACAATACATAGTCGCACCAAGTGCTCTCATATGTTCATAGAAAAATCCTTCGAGAAAACTACAAAATTATTGTCTTTCTAAACTGTACCTTCTTAAACTATAATCAAACCCCCCAAAAATAGAATAGATGGAACACAATGCAATGCACCAACCTAAAAAGAATTTTTTTATACAACACATGCAAAATAATGCATTGCTCCCTAACATTATACCCACACTATCCCCATAGCATCAATCAACTACAAAACAAGATGAAAAATACAAGCCAACAACATGGAAACACAAAATAACAATTAGGACCTAATTTTCCTTACCATATAGGATACGATGCAGAGGATTTATAAAACTCAGATGCACATTTCCAAAATCCCAAAATTAGAACTCTTGGAACACACCACTCCTAGCACTTGCAAAGTTAGAAAAACTTCATCTCTTTGAACCATAACATATGACATAGTAGATAAGCATATTAAGCGACCCAAAAAAAATAGTAAACAATACAACCTCAAAAAAACATACCCTCTCTCCATCCTCACCTTCAACTCCTTTCAAATTACAAAGTCTTTGTAACAACCCTTGGCCCACTTGACTTACTTCTGGAAAAACCAACAACATAACAAAAGCAGTTGCACTATGCACAAAGAAAACACTATCAAGCAAGAACAAGACAAACTATCAAACAATAACACAACATCAAAATAGAACACCTTCTCTCCCTATTCACCTTTGACTATTTTTGGCCTACACAGTCTCTATAACATCCCCCACATGACTTAACTTGCTTCTAGAAAAAATAGCAATGCGACAGAGCTAACTACACTATGCACAAAGCAAATTCTATCAGAAAACAACTACATAAATTAATTGCACTTGTCTAAAATACATATATTAATATGACAACCAATTGGTTAGAAGCAATATACTAGATGCACAATACTTCTTACCCACTCTCATAGATTTGTACAAGCCCAAAAAACTAAATCTCTACAAAGTTTCCAACCGAAACACCCGTAAGTTTCATAACAACCTCTCCTTCTTGGTTTATATAACAATATATCGTGATCAAACCCAAAGAATTCAACAATTAATTAGAACAAAAGAAATCAATTAAAGCTCCTTGCAATTCATTAAATCTATCGCGTAGAATCTGTTGGGTATGTGTTATATTCTTTGCACCAATAGTAGTGTTTGAGGTATGTGTTATACCCTTGCAACTAATAGTAGTAATGGAGATGTCTGTGTCGGGCGCAGTGGGGGTAGGCTAGGGGCAGCGCCCTGATTTTTTTTTTTTGGGACGACACATTACTCCCAGGGACGACATATTTCCGGGACGACATATTATTGGGACAACATATTTTCGGAAAATCTACATGATTAGGGTGGTTTTCACATGGTTTTTTGCCGATGGTTTTCATTTCGGTTAAGGAATTAGGTTTTGACCAATCCAGGTCATTGGGTTAGGCTTTGGATGTTGCCCTATATGTATATTGTAATTGTAAACAATATAACACAATGTATGAATATATTATATGCTGGTTTTCCCGGTTTGGCTTCCAGAAAAAATCTCTGTGTAATGTTTGTATTTTCCATTCTATATTTTCTGTTCTTTTTGAATATCAGTTTGGTGATATTGTAAAAGGTTAGAATTTTACATTTGGTATCAAGATATTTATTGGCTTCAGGGGATGCCTTGTCAAGGGTTTGGTTCGAGACTATTATAAGCCTTGTTACAATGGGAGATCCGTGGTATTGATTTTCAGGTGAAAAGAAATGGCAAGCAATTCAGATGGAGATCGAGAGGTTTACTGGAAAGCTTTGAGCTGTGGAAGCTCAATAGAAGATCTTTGGTGGACAGAGATCAGTGGATCGCAGATCCAGGTGTACTGCACTTACAAGAACTTTTTCACATGACTGGAAAAAGACGGATCGGAACGCAAAGAGAACAATTCGACTGTGTTTCTCTGATTCAATATTATTGAATGTCTCAGAGGAAGCTGGGATTTATGGGAAAATTTGGGGAAGTTGTATCACCTAAGTCTCTTGGTAAATGTTCATTCTGAGAAATATTGTATAACTTGAGGATGAGAGATGGAGACTCAGTGGCAGAGCATTTGAATGCCTCAACACCGTGGTGGTAAGTCAGTTAGTATCTATTGATATTAAAATTTCAGATGAAGATAAATGTATCAGTTTGTTGTAATTCTTTACCAGACTCATGGGATAGTCTGGTTGTGGCCATGGTGTAATACAACTTCTTTGAAGTTTAAAGAAGTGGTCTCATCCCTGTTGTCGAGGAGATGAGACGAAAAGAATATGGAAGGACATAGTACAAACACATTATTCATAAATAGGACGTCTTAGAAACAAATAGATCTAATTTCTCAAGGACCCAAGTCTAAGACAGATCTAAATATTCTTGAAAGTTTGTAAGGGTATGTTGAGGTGTGGAAAGAAGGGAACTACAAGAAGCAATGTAGATCCAAAAGTTGAGAAAAAGAAGGGATTCAAAGAATCTCCTTCTATTTAAGAAAAAGACCTCCAAGGAATTGGCCTCTGCTAACACGCTGCATCATGAGGCATGGTTGATTGACTCGTGATCCTTTTCATATGACTCTCATAGGGAGTGGTTCTCAGAATATGAAAAGTATGATGGAGGTAATGTTTCTCGGGTAATGATTCGACAACCATAACCCTTCAGCAAAAGGAAGGGTCAAGTTGAGACTCATAGATTAAAGGATTAGAACACTACCTCGTGTTCTAATAATAATCCTGTGTATGGCCAGAAATTTGATTTCTATAAGAAAATGGAAGATGCAGGGATAAAAACAATTTTTGAAAAGGAACTTATGTGATGGTTCGGGAGGAAAATGGTGTTGATGCGTGAGCTTGGTTTGGAACTCCAGATGTCGCTAGTGAAGCACTATTAGTGGTGGTTGTAATAGCTCCATTGTTCTTGACATTGAAGTTGAAGAAGAAAGAACCTTCTACAGCTCGAGAAAGGTTGCCAGGGCATCAAAGACCTGGGCATAATGGAGAGAAGGGTCTTCAATTACTACACGTTAGAAAGGTATGGTTGAAGTAATGTCTAACTTCTCTCCATATTTTTGTTTCTGTGAACATTGTCTATAAGGGGAACATAATCGGCAAGATTCCTCCTCGGTGCAAATTCAGGGCAGGTTCCATTTTACTAGTTCACATTAAAGGATGTTTTGGACCGTGGTCAGCCCCATCATTTTGGAAAATCTATGTACCTGAGTGTTCCCATTTATAGATTATTTCTCGAGGAAAACTTGGATATATTTCCTCGGAAGAAATCTAAACCTGATTAGATTTAAAGTATTTAAGTCTCCTTGTTGAGAATCAAAACGAAAAATCAATTAAGGTGCCGAGGCACATAATGAGAGTCTCCATGGAATGAATTTGAAGAATTCATATGTAAGAAGTGCCAGAGCAGCAGAATTACCCATACATACACCTCACACAGAATGGAGTTGCAAAATGAGCGAACAGACGCTGATGGAAAAAGAAAGATGCGTATTCGCTGGTTCTAGGATAGGGAAAGAATTATATGAGGCGAGGGTGACCGCATGTTATCCGGGTCAATGATCACCTCTCATCATGGCTAAGACAAGAGACTCCACAAGAGGGATCTGTAAGGCAACCTTCTCTCACACATCTTAAGGTATTTGGTCACGATGCATATGTTCATGTTCCAAAGGAAATAGAAGTCGATAAGAAGGATGAAAAAATGTATCTTTATTGATATAAAGATGGTCTCAAAGGTTATAAGCTTTGGAACCCGTGGGGAACTAAGAAGGTAGTGTATAAATGAGATAAAAGCATTTAGAGAAATGAAGGATGTCAGCACCAGAAGTCCTACCAAGTAAGTAAGGGAAGAACTAGAGAAGATAGAGTCGATTTCAAAGGGATGCCGACAGCGCACTCACCAAAAGAACATGCTGAATAAGAAGAAGAAGATCCTCATACTCTAGTATTGAGGACTGGATCGAGAAGGCTACCGTAAAGGTATAGTCCATCTGATTTTCGCTCAAATTTTTGTCTATTACCGATGATGACCCTAGAACCTGCCAAAGGGATTCAGAGGGATGGAAATACTTTGAAAAGGGCCATGGAAGAAGAAATGGCATCTCTTTGGATGCAAGAATGAGGCTTAGATCTAGTGGAGTTGCCAGTTAACCGAAGAAAATCCCATTGAAGCCAAATGGCATTTAAAAAAGCAGCAAAAGCAAAGGGAACACGTTGAATGCAAAAGGAAAGCGGAGAAATACAAAGATCGATTAGTAGCAAAGGGTTATTCCTAGTTGAGGGAATTGATTTTGGTGAGATTTTTTTCTCCGTTGCCAAATTAACCTCTATAAGATTTGGCGTTATCCGATGTTGCATTCGATTTTGAAATAGAACATATGGAGGTGAAGACATTCATGCATGGGATTTGGAAGAAGAAATCTTATGAAGCAAACCAAGAGGCTGGCACCGCGGAAAGGAAAGAAGGAGATGGTATGCAAGATGAAAACTGCCCTATATGGTTTAAAACAATCAACAAAGATGTGGTATCAAAAATTAGATAATTATATTGGACTTCATTTCACAAGTAAGTACAAAAGAGGGCCAATCGCGGTGTATTCTAAATTAATTGCGATCATTTGATTTTATTTGGTCTGTAGTGCATGACATGTTGTTGATAGAAACAAATACAGATTATCCAAGATGTGAAAAACTTAGTTGTCCTCTAAATTGACACATGAAGGATCTTGGTACTTCACCATTTTGGGCATGTGGAAATTAAAAGAGATCTAAAAAGGAGGGAAACTCGGGTTAAATCAGAGAAAGGGCCATGTTGAGACAATATTGAAAAGGTTTAATATGGCAGAATGTAAACCAGTTAAGGTTCCTATTCCTATTGGTGTAGTCTATGGACTGTCCCAAGACACATGAAGAAGAGGAGGATATGTCTCATGTTCCATATGCGAGGTAAATAGAATTTTGATGTATGCAATGCTCTTGTACTAGACTAGACATTGCATGTGCAAGTGGAGTTTTGATGATATATGTCAAAACCAGAAGAGCATTGGGATAGCGCATAGTGCTGGTTTTCTGTGTATCATGTTGGTACTACTAGCTGGATTGTGCTATGAAGGGGAAGACTGATTGATAGAGTGGTCATATGTATTTTGTGGATGCAAATTGGTTGAGATTTGATCAGATGAGATCCACAGTTGGTATGTGTTTAACCCCAGCTTTGGAGGAGCAATAAGTTGGATGAGCAAAAGATGTGCTATAGTGGCACTTTCAATTACAAAATCTGAATACATGGAAACCATGCAAGTAAGGGAAGTGATGGTTACAAAGATTGTGTTCGGCTTTCAGTTGGTACAAGAAGTTGTAAGGATAGAGTGTGACAAATGAGTGCAATTTCTCTTGGCGAAGAACCCTGCCTATCATTCAAAGACAAATCACATTGATGTTCAATATCACGCTTTAAGAGACATGATTGAAGAAAAGAAAAGTATCAATCGATGAAGGTGGACACTTTGAAGAATGTTGCGATTCATTAACAAAATCTGTGAAAACTAAGAAGTTCTCTTGGAGTAGAGGATCCATGAGCATTGTCTTACCGATCATTGCTTAATGGCAACTCCAGAAACTCTCGCGCCTGTGTGCAAAGAAAACAACAAGTGGGAGAATGTTGGGTATGTGTTATATTCCTTGCACGAGTAGTAGTGCTTGAGCGTCTACGCCGGGCGCGCAGGGGGGTTAGAGGGGGGTGCAAGGGGGCAGAGCCCCCCGTGCGGGGGTTGGGGGACAGTGCCCCCGAATTTTTTTTTTCGGGACGACATATTTCCAGGACCACATGATATTAGGTGGTTTTTCGGCACATGGTTTTTTTTCGATGTCTTTCTATTTCCAGTTAAGGAATTAGGGTTTTGGACTAATCCAGGTCATTGGGTTAGGGTTTTGGATGCCGCTAGCTCCTATGTGTATATTGTATTGTAAACAATGTAACACAATGTATGAATATAATATATGCTGGTTTTCCCGGTTTGGGTTTCCAGGTGAAAAATCTCTGTGTAATGTTTGTATTTTCCATTCTATCTTTTCTGTTCTTTTTTGAATATCAGTTTGCAGTAGATATTGTACGAGGTTAGAATTTACAGAATCATGTCAAGCATACACAAAAATCCCTTCAAAATTTATGAAACATACTAAATTTAATGAAGAGTAGGAACACAATAATTTATATATATTTATTAAAATAATTATTTATATTGTATAATAAATATATATATGCCTCTTGTGTGGCCTATCCCTTTAAATACCACCAATTTCCATCTGAGACTGTAACAAGCTTCATAAACAGTGATGGTATCGGGAATTTGATAGTCCCTTCCAACCATCCCATGCATAATTAATTTGTGTATTCAATTCCCATCATGACACCAATCAGAACACACAAAAAACAATTTGATGGCTCCTAGCAAAGTTTAACTTTGGAAAACAACACCAAATTTTTTGTGAACTTGAAAAGAAAAATAGAGTGGACCCAAAAACAATTGCTATAGTTCTACATGGGCTGATAATAAGTTTATATACAATATATTAATGTGATTACAATAATAAGTTGACTATATAATTTAATATAATTGTATTATAAATTAATATGATTACAATAATATAGAGTATAAATCATTACAACTATGTCACTACTTTAAATGATAATGCGGACCCTACAACTTTCCCAACCAATAAGTAATAAGATACATTGTTGTTATGTTAATGTTATTTTAAATTGATGTATGATTGATTAAAAATGTTGTAGTAAATAGTTTTTTAGGGAAATAATACTTACTATCACATTTCCATTCATGAAAGCAAATATAAATTCTAGATAAATTTTAACCTTAAATGTTATTTTAAGTTAATAAGTGATTGATTAAAAATGTTGTAGTAAAAAGTTTTTTAAAAAATGAATATTTAAATAACTAATCATTGCACGAATTATTTGTAGAGATTAACATTAAATATTGCATTCCCCATAAATAATTAATCATTGCAAGAATTATTTGTACAAATTAACATTAAATATTGCGCTTCCACTTAAATATTAGCTCTCACAAATTACACATTCTACTCTCAACTTTAATCCCAACATGTGTGTATCCATCCATACGCTTCATTATAGTTTCTTCAACTTAAAGAAACCGCAACCAAATGACCCAACTTAGTATAAGATTGAACTTCTGACTTGCACGTAGTGATCCTTTAGTGGGAAAAGGTGAGCAATACCCACCTTAACCACCATCTTGTCTTTAATTTTACACTCTACCACGATCTATCAATTATCCATAACACCTCTATTGTATAAATAACATATATAGAGAGATTATTATGTAGTATCTTTTAGTTCAATAATAATAATAATAATATATTTTTAAGGTCACAACCAAGTCAACATATCAAATTGGTGTATGAGACTCTCTTGTTTGTGGGACAAGAGACCCCCCTCTGCCCAGCGATTTGACTAATAAAATCTATGAAAGTATACATACCCTATAACATAACACTTAACACTTTAAACCTCAACATCTCCTCCATACTGAATTGTAAAAATTTACATAACTAAAAAAAATACAAATTAATATTGCTTTTTCATTTTATTTTTTATCTAATTATTTTATCTTTATTACTAATTTAATTTGACCAACTCATATATTTAATTCTAATTTATTAATTATAGATCATAAAATAATTTACTATATTTAATTCTAATTTATTAATTATAAATCATAAAATAATTCGCTATAAAAAAATTTTCCATTCGCACTCAAAAATTTTGTAATGACTCCAAACTCATCCAATATTATAGAGATTATACATTTCTCTTAGGATTATCCTAATGTGATATTTCGCTATAAATATGAAATTAAACTAAACTATATAACTATGAATATTAATATTAAAATATATTTAATTGAGTTTATCACATTTATTAGATTAATTTAATGTTATTTCACTTTCCATTATGCTTTATAGTTAGTTAATTCAATTACGTAACTATGCATGCACTATAGTTACGTTAAGTTCATTTAATCTATAAGTTTGATTGTATCTCGTATATTATGATAGCTTGAATCTTTATTATATAATTCTCTTAATAAAATAAATTTATAATAAACATATAAAAAAATATAATTTATATAAACTTTTTAATTTTATAGGGATGAGCTCTTATATCATTTTAATGGATTTAAGTTAGGTTGTTGATCAACTTTGTATATTTGGAATTTTAAAACTTATCTACAATTTTTGAAAGAAGAAAAATATTCAATATTTTTTCAAAAAAATATTATTTAAATAAAAAAATTGTAGATACCATTTTTGAAAGAAGAAATATATTCCATATTTTTTCAAAACATTATTATTTATCATTTAGAAAAAAAAACAGATAAAATTAAATAAGAGAAAGAAAGATTAACAAATAAGAGTCTATGTAATGATGGAAACGTAGCCTTTCGACACGGTGTGTCATTCCAAAAGGTGATGAATAAAGACGCCTTTACCCGGCAAAACTTAGTTGCCGAAGTTTACCGAATTATTTGATAGAATGATGACAATGACTTTTGAGGTCCAGGACCATTCGATATCCTTAAAGTAAACCGCAACTTCTATGGAAGAAAACTTAGTTTGCTATTTTTACCGATTTATTTGATTGATGGATGACAATGACTCTTGAGGTCGAGGAGCATTCCATATCCTTGCAGTAAGATTTTCCGAGAATCAATGTGTTTTATTTTTTAGTTGAGTTTTCTCTTGTATCAAGAAGATTTTCCGAGAATCAATGTGTTTTATTTTTTAGTTGAGTTTTTTCTTGTATCAAGTTTTTTTATCTGGTATCTTGTGGTCATTTGCTCATTCTTTCATATAGATTTTAATGTATTTTACTTTCAAATCAATGTTTACATTTTGTATTCATTTGTGTAGATGGAATGTTCATTTACTTATTCTGAACTAATAATAATAAATAGTCCATTGACATCTAAACTAATAAATTAAATTGTAATAATACAAAAATTTAAAATATTTTAAATCTATTTATAACCATTTAAATATTATTATATATAATTATTTATAATATTTTTTGGTTTTCTAGTGACAGATATTATACTTTCGGAAAACAACACTTGTAATTTTGCAAATAAATATATGTTGCACCTATGGATGCTATACAATTCTTTAAAAGAAATATGAAAAAAAATATTATAATTTATATAAAGTTTTTTAATATTATTTAGATGAAAAAAATGTGTTATAAGGAAATATTTATATATTATTTTTTTATATAATTATAATATAATATTGTCAATTTAATTTGGCTTGGGTAATTGGGTGGAGGAATGATTGTTATATTTTTATCTAAATTTAATTTCTCAAATAATGATATATTGAAATCTTAACAAATATTTTTTTCACAATAGGAAAATGTCTTATATTAAAAATATAAAATAAACCTTACAAAATCCTTCCCAAATCTGTCCTTTTACAAAACAGACTTCCCTATTTTCTATATCTTATCACAAAATCTTCTCCCAAAATAAACAAACAAAAAAAACTGTAATGTTCTATTACATTTGTTAATCCTCATTTAATCAAGACCTCTGAATTTATGATTCAGGCATTCTTTCTAAAATTTCAACTTGATCTCCCAATCCCTTAACAAAATATAAATTACTTTCCTCCATAAGAAAAACCTACTTTGAAAGTTGATATGCTTCCCTGTTGAAATTCATGTAGATGTGTTGAATTTTTAGACCCTGGAAGCTTCCACTCATCTGTCGAATTATGGTCATCCAAAGCAAATCCCCTACATTTTTTTTTTGCATGAAATCCAGTCAACAATTACTTTGTAATCTTTAATCAACTATAAGCAAGTAACATGTTTATGTAGAGAAAAATCATCCAAAGCAAATCCCCTGCAATTTTTTTTTGTATGAAATCCAGTCAACAATTACTTTGGAATCTTCAGTCAAGTGTAAGCAAGTAACATGTTTATGTAGAGAAAAATACAACATCTCTAAAGTGCCAAAAGTTCCCCTCTAATATTTTTTCACGTTCCATAATTCATTTTAGTTCTATAAGTTTCCCCCTCTGGACATTTTAGCACATCTCCTGCAACACAAATTTTACCTCCATTTTGTGAAGCACCATCAAAGAAACCAACAACCAAATTCCCTTCTAGCAAAGGAGGATGAACTACTCTTTGAGTAAGGACAACAATAGTTTTGTTGTATTCCCCTAAATCTTTTAAAACATGATTACATACCTTAAGAAGAGATAAAGTTTGATTCTCAAATATAATCAATTTTCTCTGCCTCCAAATTTCCCAACAAATATAACAAGGTAAATCCTGTCAATTATTCTTTACCTTACTACAATTCTGAAAACGTTCACCAAGTTGTCCACAATCCCAAATCCTTTGTACCTTAAGAACTTTTAAAAGATAATACCAAACTTCTCTTTTGAAATGGCATGTTACCATTAAATGATTTATTGTTTCCTTCCCTCTCCACACATAATACATCTACTAAGTCCAACAAAACCTCTTTTTAACAAGTTATTTGAGGTTAGAATTTTATTGTCTATCACCAGCCAACAAAGTAATTTAATCCGCAAGGGGATCTGTCGTTTCCAAATATCAATCATCCATTCCTCTATACCAACATCCACTTTCTCTAAAAATTGCACCTCATAAGCTTGTTTTGCAGATACTTTCCCTTCTTTATTATCCCAGCACCAGAAATTTTGATCTCTTAGATCAGATAAAATAAACAGAGAGTGTTTCAGTCCCCTCACATAATTCTCACATTCCATCTTTTTTCCCTTATAAGATCAAGAAAATCTGCAGATTTCCAATTAAAACCATGAGCAAATCCATTATCAAGAGAAGCTACTGGATCAAGATTGGAAATACCTTTTGAGTGAAGTGTGGAAACCAAAATTTCAGTCAATTTGTAGTAAGAATGATAACCTATCAACAAATCCAAACCAACCCTTACATCCCTTCCATTTCTAGGCTAACCAGTCCGTGACAATAGGAAAAGAATCAGTAAGCGCTCTCCAACAATTTGGCATACCTTTCACATTCAATCTCCCTTTTCGAATCCACCCAATCGCATAATATTGTTTTAAATATTTTTTAAGAATCATTTTGTGCCACATGGTAGGGCCAAAAAGGCTCCTCCACAAGCTCTTTGCATCCAAAGATTTTCCAAAATAGAAAATATTTTTAAATCCCCATCTTCCAATCTTCTTAGGTTTTGCAATCCTGTTCCAATTTACCAAAGGAAATCTTTCTTTCTCTTTGTTTCCCGATCACAAAAAAAATAAACATCCGCCTTCTAATCCTATTCAAAATGATTTTGGGAATGTGTGCCAAAGACAACCAATACACATAAATGCTTTCCAGTACTGATTTTACCAGTATATATCTTCCCCCCAACATAAGCCATATATGACACCAACTTGATATGTTTTTCTCCACTTTTTTAAGAAGCCACCTCCAATCATTTATAATGTAGCAATTTGGTTTAAGAAAAAACCCCAAGTATTTAAAACCATCATCTAAAGTTTTTACCTCATAGGGTATTAAGTCTTTCAAAAGTAATAACTCCTCCCTAGACCATCCTACTTCCAGAAATTGTGACTTGTGAGCACTGGAAGTCATTCCAGCTGCATTTCTAAACAAATGAAGTGCCTCCTTTAACATTCCCCATTCTGTCAAGGATCCTTTTGCAAAAAGAATAATATCATCTACAAAAAGTAGATGAGTAATTCTAAGCCCATTCCCTACTGAGACTCCTTGAATTTTTCCTTCTTCAACAAGCTTCTTTAGTATTCTACTAAGTCCTTCAACTATAATTAAAAACAATAAAGGAGAAAGGGGGCAACCTTGTCTCAATCCTCTAGAACTTCTACTGAAACTAGATGGGCTTCCATCGATTAACACAAATAAATTTGTTGATCTGATGCACCCCATCATCTAGGCAGTAGCTTCCAAGATGATCCCAGTGTGTAAAAGGACAAGTCTTAAAAAACTTCAAGCAACCCTATCATAAGCTTTCATCATATCTAGTTTTAAAATCAGAGCTTTAGATTTATTTGTCTTAATACTATGTGGAGCCTCTTGTGTTATTCCTATGGCATCATTGATCTATCTATTCTCCAAAAACCCAAAATGCTCCTTAGAAATACCTTTTGAAAGAAAATATTTGATTCTAACTGCAATAATTTTTTAAATAACCTTATACACCAAGTTACACAAAGAGATGGGTCTAAATCCATCAACGGATTTAGGTTTATCACTTTTAGGAATCAGTGCTACGAAATTAGCATTTAGATCCCCAATTATCTTCCCCTTAACTCTGTATTCTTCCACTACTTCCAAAAGGTCATGTCCTGGAAGTTCACAAAATTCCAAGGAAGATTCGATTGTCCAGCCATCAGGCCGAGGGATTTTTGAAACAACAAAGCCTTTCCAAATGGAAAACACCTCATATAAGTTGATAGGTGTAGCAATATTGTTCCCTTATTCAACATAAAAGAGTCTAGGGTAAGTCTGGATCACTTCCAATTGATGTATAATATAAATATTCTCTCAAGTTCTTTAAACATTTTTTCAAATTATGAGACAACTTCCTTTTCCAAATATTTCTTCTTAGTAGCCACCGAACCATCTTCCTTTCTGATTTCCCATATAGTATTTGTCTTCTTCCTAAAGTTTGTGTAGGAATGGAATAACTTAGTATTTTTATCACCTGAATTAAGTCAAGTAACTCTGTTTTTTTGTCTCCAAGTCTCCTCTTCTTGTTTTAACAGCTCCAGTTTTCTTTTTTCTTTCTTTTTAACTAGCTTCCTTTCATCTTCTCCCTTAAAACCCCCATGAAAAGTACTGTAAAGGATATCCAAATCTACTTTAAGTTTGACTAGTTCTTATTCAGATTTTAATTTCTTATTTGTTTCCCACTTTATGGCCAAAGACTTCAAAGATTTAATTTTTGCAACAAGGTTGTCTGTTGGAGAAGTAGAATCTGACTCCACCATCTTACGCCAATTTGAGTGCACCGGTAATACAAAATATGGGTCTTGAAGCCAAACTAAATTGAATTTGAAAGGGATCTTTTGTTTTTGTTGGTCTGGTTCCAATTGAAGAAACACTAGCATATGATCTGATAATTGGACATTAACCACCCAAGTTATAAACTTGAGCCCTGAATCCACCAACTTTTCATTAATTAAAAAACAATCCAACCTTTTTTCTACAAAATCTTGATTTCCCCTACCATTCCTCCAAGTTAGCAATAAATTTACATGTTCTACATCTATTAAACCTTCTCCCTGAATCATCATATTAAAGTAAGAATCCATCGAATGACTTCTAGCAGAACTTCCCCAGATTTCTCTTGCGAAAATTGTGAAATTCAAATCTCCACCCAAAATTAAACTGGAATCCTTTAGTAAACCATCCTCTTTTATATTGTTCCAAAAGATCTCCCTATCAACATACATCTCGTAACAATTTACCACCTTCAAGTTTTTATTAATCTGCTTTACGAATCCCTCTAGTAGGATTCCTACAAGAGTAAAAAAAGCAGTGAAATTATAGTTTTTTGGATTCCAAGAAAAAATTAACCCCCCAGGTAATCGTTTTGATTCCATGACATAGAAATCCCATACATGAAAGAAATTTGAGAACACCTCTCATGCCTTGTTACCATCAACCATGGTTTCTTGTATCATAACTATATCTATTTTAACCAAATCAAACAATCTTTTAAGGGCTAATGATTTTGGATCACCCGCCACTACTCTCACATTTAAGGATATCATTGTGATTTTATGCCTCTCACTAGGGATTTATTTTCTCTAAGTTCCCTTGGACCCTTCAAAACTTGCAATACTATATTTTCAACTTGATCTTTCTCCTTAACATTCTTCCTTGCACTTTTTGTTTTGATTGGAGAGAATTATTTCTCAAAAACCCCCAAAACAAACCCTTTATTCTTCGATAACTCCTTTTTATTCCTCCAACCAACAACTCCATCACTCAGGTTTTCAAGTTTTTTCTTACGAAGGGAATGAGTAAGAGTCCCCCCCCCCTAAGAAAATTTGTAGTGGGGTTCATCATAGAACTTATTTATAAGAAGGTAATAAATCAGATAAATTTTCCTCGACAGTTTTGTCTACAAACTGCTCTTTACTAACAGAGTCCCCAATCCCAACCACAAAAATAGTTTCCTTATAAAAAGAAAAAGGTTCAACCAAATCTTCCACATCTAACACACCAAGGTTTTTTTACTCTTTGGCATCCACCTTAACTGCTTCCAAATTAGTACCATAGATAAAACCCCCCCAAACTCGAAGCCCCTATATCCATAGATTCTAACTCTCCTACAAAAACTAGCTCCCTCTCCAATCCCACTCCCACTCTGAAAACATGAAACCTAACCTCAGCGTAACCTTCCTTTCGAATAAACCTTTCTCCCAAATTTTCGGATTCAATATCCCTTTGTTTGACAAATTACAAATCACTAACTACAACAAAGAGCTTAGACATAATATTATTATCCGAAAAAATAGTTTATAACCACTCTAGTTCCTTCAAAGATAAAGATGAAAAATGAGCAGTGAAAAATATTTTTAACATACATTTGTATGTAGTAGAATTCATGGAGTAATCTTGAGAGAAACCATCCAGTTCAGTAGAACCCTTGGCATCACATATTTATAGATCTGAGGTGTTCTCAAACCAATCTTTCAACCAAGACAATTGTTTTTTTTATTTCCCAAGACAAGATTTCTTTAACTGCCCCACTTCCTTGCAAACTATACAATGAAAAGGGATCCCCCAATAGTCAAATTTCTGCATGTGAATAGTCCCTCTCCCGATTTGTAGGAACTCCAGTAAACCCTTATGAAGGATTATTTCAACCAACATTTTTCCTATTCTATGATCCTGTCCATCCAATATATTCGCATCGACATGAATTTTTTTTCCCAGAGAATCTCCCATTTCTTTAAAAGCTTCATGGTTCCAAAATACCAATGGACAACTTGACATCGTTACCCAAATATGGAGAAATATTAAATGTTCTTTCTCTGGATTAAATAAGTGTGTCAACCTTTAGTCATTAAACTGTCGAAGCCACCTAACCAAACCCTATCCAAAGTCCCTTCCACATCTTCATCTTTTTTGAAGAGGAAACATTATGAGCCATGAGTTACTGTCAGAGTTTTAGGAGCGTAACCTAAAAATAGTTTCAAGTTTTCCTCTTTCCATTTGCCAACATCCACCATTGAATAAGCCTAGTAATTGAAGTGCCCATTTAGCACAAGTAAAGATAAACAAGAAACTTCCTTCAAACCCACATCATGCCCCAATACCATTTTTGTGTTATTCCTTCTCAACTTCCATGATTTTTTTTCTGCGAACCTCTGCTTTAATTCTTCTGACTCTCTGTCGCTCCCTTCTATATCTTTTCACTCTAAAGGACTCTGCTTAACACCTATATTTTTTGTGACTATTTCTCTTGGGGTAACAAACCTAGCCCCTACATCGAAACCCTCTCTAAGGTAGAGTACTCAAGTTTTTCTTCCCTCCTTTCTAACTTGTGACTAAGAAATGAAGTGAGGTTGGGAAAGGTTAGCTAAAGTTTGAGCCTAGAAATGTCCCATCTCTTCCAACTCAAAAAGGTCATTGATAATCTCTATGTGCCTTTACTCCTTCTGGTAGCCCTCTGATCCTCCACCTAGAGGAATAGCTACCTCGAAATCATCTCTTATATTAAATGGATTTAAAAAAGGGTCCTTCCTGTACTTGAAAAATCTTGTCTGGTTTAAATATTGTATGTACTCCTCGTTAGTATTAAAAAGAACTTCATGGCTCCACATGTCTTCCTCTAGTGGTTCTAAGTACCACACCATCTCAACTACCTTCTAAGATTCCTACACCTATCTGACACATTCCCCCTCTATAAAATATTTCATTCAATTCGTCCCATCTGCTACTAGTTCCTAGGGATGAACCCTAATCCCCTCTCCTCGCTTGAAGAAGACTGAAAGGCCAAAATCAATGGCCTTCAAAGGCAAGTTTTCATCCTTTCCGAGAAACATAAAATTATCTGGGTTGATGTTATAGTGTATGATATCCATTGAATGACAAGTGTGCACCACATTAACCATTCTTAACAAATATATCATCATAATTATGACATATACTTCTCAAATAATGACACATTGAAATCTTAAAAAATATATTATCATAATGATCACATATAGAAAGTTTTTTATATAATGATGACATAATTCATATAAAGTTCTTAAATATTATATAGATGAAAAAAGTGTGTTATAAGGAAATAGTTATATTTTTTTTATGCAATTATAATATTGTCAAATTAATCTAACTTGGGTGAATAGGTGGAGGAATGATTATTATATTTTTATTTGAATTCAACTTCTTAAATAAATACATTGAAATCTTAAAAAATATATCATTCTAATGATGAGATATAGAAATATTAACAAATGTATCATATATCATTATGATTATGACATATTGAAATTCTAACCAATATATTTATACCGAAGGCATGTATGTAGGAAGAGATTTTGCTCCAAACCTGTCAACCAGAAAAAACTGTCAACCAAAACCTCTACCTCGTTTTCTCTCCACTTGTCTAGTACCTATCCCCTCCAATACCACTCCACTCTAGAGGTCACTCCACTCCAGTTGTAACACAAACATATTAACTGGCAGTGCCTACCTTTATCATGCATAGCGGTCACTCCACTCTAGCTGTCACTTGCACATGTTAACTAGCAACGCCTAACTTTGTCATGTAGTTGTTTGACAGTAGGGGTTCTCTTTATATAAACTCTCAATTTTGATGGGAAGAATAGGTCAACAGGGTTTTAGATGGTGAATACTCTTGTGGTTGTGGTGGACGAAAGTCAAAAGAGTATGCACGCCTGTGAATGGGCCTGCAAACATCTCTTGGAAATTGAAACACCAACTACAACTAAAACCTATGGATTTCTAGCAATAACTGAAACTAATGAAATCCAACAACAACAACAATAGTATAAATTCATACTCGTCCATGCCCAACATACTTCCTCATCTGTTTATGGGGTCATGTTAACTAAAACTAATGAAATTTGTTAGAATTGTAAATATGGAAAACACAATTTACATATGATAATCAACAATCACATAGATAAGAAACATATAGATTTCATGTGGTTCACCCAAACATTGGGCTACGTCCACCAAGCATAGGTATTGATTGTCTTATTATTCAGATCATGGAGATTACGACAGTTTCACTCATACATCTCTCATTCTGTCTCGGCCTCTATGGGTATACACAAATATATAGTAATTTACACAAGAAACTAATTCATTTAATGCACTCCTATACATATTCTAACTTGGTCTATTTAGTTGCAACCAACGCATAATAATTAGATCCAAATCCCTCCTTGGAGGAATTCGTTATCACCAAATCCCAATAATCTCCACCTTGAAAACAATTAACATGATACCTTGCTCCTTCCTTTTGTTCATCACCTTTTCTGCAAGCCAAGAGAGGTCAAGCACCATCGTAGCTTTTCTAAAAGTATTGGTTTTATGAACATGTTTGCGCAGTTCTGTTTTGTATTCACTTTCTCAAGAGAGACTCCACATTCATCGATGACTTGTATTACAAAATGGTACTTGATATGTATATGTTTTGTTTTACTATGGTAGGATGGATTCTTAGCCAAGTGAATAACACTTTGAATATCACAAAATAACTTTACTTTTTCCTGCATTCTTCCAAACTCGCCAAACAAACCTTTCGACCAAACTGCCTCTTTGCAATCATGTGAAGCAGCTACATATTTTGTTGTTGTAGTAAATAAAGAAAAAATGTTATGTAGCTTTGACATCCAACTAATAGATCCACCTGCAAGAGTAAAGACATACCTTGAATTCAACCTTCTCTTATCCAAATCCCCCGCAAAATCAGAATCAACATATCCACAGACTAATTCACAACCACTGTTATAAGTGATACAGTAATGACTTGTGCCCCTAAATTACTGAAGCACCCATTTCACTACTTCCCAGTGCTCTTTACCTAGATTTTCCATATACCTGCTGACAACCCCAACTTCATGTGAATTGTCTTGCCTTCTACTAACCATCACATACATTAGACTTTCTACTGCATTAACATATGGTATTCAAGACATAAATTCCTTTTCTTCTTTTGTACTAGGACATAAACTTGAAGAAAGATTAAAATGGGAATCCAAAGGGACTGAAATTGGTTTCACATCATTCATACCAAACCTCAAAAGTATCTTCTCAACATACTTTTGTTGTGACAACCAAAGCTTATCATTCCTCTTGTCTCTGAATATATCCATGCCCAAAATCTTTCTTGTTGCTCCTAGATCTTTCATATCAAATGTCCTAGCCATCCGAGCCTTTAAATTGTGATCTCATTTATGCTTTTTCTTTCTAAAAGCATATCATGAACATACAATACTAAGATAATGAATATGCCTTTATTCAATTTCTTAAAGTAAACACAATGATCATACTCACTCATATAATTTTGTCTCACCATGAAATAGTCAAATTTCTTGTACCATTG
Organism: Picea sitchensis; assembly: GCA_010110895.2. Lineage (NCBI taxonomy): Eukaryota > Viridiplantae > Streptophyta > Pinopsida > Pinales > Pinaceae > Picea > Picea sitchensis. Next base: position 20,157 of record SNQJ01S0053161.1, read on the forward strand.
TCTGGGTGACTGCTTCAGACCATACAATGATTTCTTGAGCCTGCAAACAAATTTATTGTTGTGTTTCTGAACAAACCCTTCAGGTTGTTCCATGTAAATTTCCTCATCCAAATCTCCATGTAAGAAGGCGGTTTTAACATCTAGCTTCTCCAACTCCAAATCAAGTAATGAAACTAATGCTAAAACAATTCGAATTGAAATAGACTTAACAACTGGTGAAAAAATCTCAGGAAATTCAATAGCTTCTTTCTAAGATCACCCTTTCGCAACCAAACTTGCTTTGCACCTTTCCACCTTATCATCAACACCCTTCTTCAGCTTGTAGACCCACTTACAACCTACAATTTTTCTTTCTCTTGGAAGTTGTACTAGGTCCCATGTGGAATTCCTTTCTAATGCCTACATTTCATCCTTCATTGCTCCTTTCCGTTTATCACTATTAGAACCCTTCACAACTTCTTGATAGCACGAAGGTTCATCATCATTAGTACTTAAGGAAATTGACGAAACAAAATACCATACCTTATTGGAGGAACTCTGACCCGTGTAGACCTCCTTAGGGAAGTTTGTGGCCCATCCACATTATATTTATTGTTATCATCAGCCATGTCTTCTTCTGCAAGAAAATCCGAATGAACATCTTCAAAAACTTGTTCATGTTCACTTTCATATTTATTTGAATTGATTTCAAACTGAATATGTTGATATTTAGGTACTTCTTCATGTTTCATTTGAACATCTACATATGATTTGATGAGATGATTCATCAAATATTACATCTCAATGGTGATCTTATGGGAAATAGGATCCCACAACTTGTACCCATTAATACCATCACCATATCTGACAAAGATAATCCCTTTTTATTTTGGATCTAATTTAGAGCGTTGATGTTTTGGAATTAGAGCATAGGCTTCACAACCAAAACTTTAAGACATGTTTCATTTGAACATCTACATATGATTTGATGAGAGATGATTCATCAAATATTACATCTCTATTAATGGTGATCTTATGGGAAATAGGATCCCACAACTTGTACCCCTTAATACCATCACCATATCCAACAAAGATAAGCCCTTTTTATTTTGGATCTAATTTAGAACGTTGATGTTTCAGAATTAGAGCATAGGCTTCACAACCAAAAACTTTAAGATTAGAATAATTACAAGGATGACCTGTCCATACCTTTTATGTAATTTTGCACTCTATTTTTGTTGATGGTGATCAATTCACCAGATAACAAGTTGTAGTTATTGCTTCTGCCTACAGTTCTTGTTGCAAGTTGGTGTTACTTAGCATACTCCTTACTCTTTCTATAAGAGTCTTATTCATGTGTTCAACAACTACATTTTTCTGAGGAGTATAGGAAGTGGTTTTATCCCTATCAATCGCAAACTCCTTGCAATAGTTCTCAAATTCCCTTGACGTAAATTAACTACCATTATCTGTTCTTAAACATTTAATGGGCCTACCAGTGCTCTTTTCCACTAAAGCTCTAAATTGCTTGAAAATAGTAAACACATCAACCTTTCTTTTCAACATATAGATCCACACCTTCCTAGAGAAATCATTTATAAAAGTCACAAAATATGATGATACTTCATACGAAACAATAGGGGATGGTCCTCAAACATAATAATGGATATAATTGTAACATCCCGCTCTTGCGCACTTACAAAACTTATTATTTGAGGACACTTGCTCGCAAGTGATCTGGACTTTTCTGATGTTAAAACCTTTATACTCAATTATGATGCGTTATGATAGATGACATGATGTATTACTATTGTTATATGCAGGTGCTATTGACTTAGTTTATTTGAGTGTGCAAGGTTTTTGACTTGGAGGATGCTGAGGCATCGACGGAACCCTTGGACTCTGGATTGAGTCAGGGAGTGTGATATTTGAGTTGATTTATTTACCATGATATTTATTGATTTGATGATATGTTGATGACATGTTCTGACATGATGGTTGATGATGCAG
>SNQJ01S0053161.1:45051-71003 GCA_010110895.2 Picea sitchensis
TGTCACAATTAAAGCATAAACCTTTTTCTTTTCTTTCCTCCAATTATTGAGGTGTCAACTTTGTAGGTTCTGGTGTTTTAGAAGAAGGAGCATTATTCTCTCTATATATGTTAGGATTGGTCCTTCGAGTAGCCATAGCCATATTTTTACTTTCAACATTTCTTGCCACCCTAAATGCATTCTCCAATTATTTGGGTTCCCAAAGGCGAACCTCATGTTGAATGTTATCTCTTAAAGTTCCTATTAATACATCAATCAAGTTCTCATCTACAATATATGTTACCTTTATATTCAATCTTTGGAAGTTCTCGATGTGTTCTGTAACTAAACCCTTTTGCTTGAGATTTATCAATTGGCTAAAGAAGGTATTTCTCATTGTATCCTCATAGTCTTCTATCAATTCTTCCGTGAAAATTGTCCAAGTGACGAGTTATTTGCGAGAACAAATCCATGTATACCATACAAATTGATTGGGTTCTAAATATAAATAAGCAATTCGTAGCTTTTTTGTATCTGGCACATTATGTAGATCAAATAATTTCTCCATTTGAAGTATTCATGTGATTGGGTGCTTGCCATCAAACTTCCTCATATCGATCTTAGGAACGTGGTTGATCTTCAACCCAAAGTTGGAGTTTCTCCATTATTGATTCATCTTCCTCATGTCCTCATCATGAATTTCATGGGATACATTTTCACTTTCAGGTGCCCTCTCTATTAGCAAATTTCTCAATCCTTCAATGATCTCCTCTTTTAAATCATCCATCTTAGTATTTATTGCCTCCAACTTAGCTTCCATCTCTTGTAGTTCATCTTTTGTTACTGTCTTATTTTGTAAATCATTTATGTCCCTATGCATTTCTTCACCTTCATCAAGAGGCCAAGTAGACCAATATGGAGGCTTATTTGGTGTAGAAGTTCCCTTTTTGGGTGGCATGTTGTCCAAGTATCACTTTTGACCCTTGATTTTGAGGTGGTTCTGCTAGACAATCTTTATTTTGTTGTATCTCCAAAGTTTCGGCCCTTTTGGGTATGAAAATTTCTTTTTTGTAGTTCTATGATATTTCTTCTCTACAATGCCATAGGTCTAATCACAATTGGATGTGCCAAGTGGAATTTACAGTAGCTTCCCCACAACTTGTTGATTTTTATCCTTTCCAAGAGATCTCCCTTATATAGCGTGCCTCACAAAAAATGATTGATATAAAATTCTGAAACTCATCCTAGAGATACTATGGATTTTCCACTATCCAATGACACCAATCTCACATAATTTTGACACTCCAGAAAGATGTTATGATCATTTTACCTAGAACACCTCCTTGAGACTAGTCAATAGGACTAGTCAGATACCCTATCTTCCATAGGGTGTATATACAAATGTAAGTTGATCCAGAAGTTGAATGTTTTACCATAGATACCTTACTAATTCATGTGAATAGAATTCAGAATTTAGGGTCTGAAACATTACATAAAAAAATTTATAGCAAAAATTCTGCAATGGATCATTTAAGTTTGATTCGAAAACCCTATCTTGCACAGGCTGTATCTACGAAATTATAAGGCCCTAGGAGATGAAATTTTAACCCAACATACCTTTATCTATCTATTAAATATACTTCAAGCCATTCCTTCTGAAACGTTGTAAAAAAAAAGTTATAGCGAATATTCCAAGGTGTCTCAAATGTAGCAGCGAAACCCTAAGACCTTGAGCTCTGATACCATATGTTAGGAACCAAATATCAATATAGCATAGAAAAACCTTAGAATAAGTACTAAACACCTTGAAAAAGAGAGAAAATCATATAATAAGCCTCTTCAAGCGGGAAACCTTCTTATGCCCACATAAATGTTCAATTACAAGATGATTCAAAATGAAAATGTCTTCTTGGTATATATAGGAGATGAGGAGGTATAATTACAACTAATGGCCTAAAGGCGACATGAATAAAATAACATTAATAATATAATATGCCCCAATTAAGGGGTGATGAGCCACTATTTAGGACTTAACAGTCAGTCTGTTGATGGAAAGTAGTGATCCTCTTCAATTTGGTGTCCATCATCCTCCACGAGATAGTCCAAAAGTCCCCAAGGAATCGAGTATCTCGATCCGAGACAATGGATGTGGGTAATCCAAATTGAACCCAAACATACTCAAAGAAGAGATTAATATTCTGCTCAGTAGTGATATGCTTTTTACATGGCATCAAGATACACATATCATTGAACCTATCCACTACAACATACAAATAATCATGACCCCCTCTGGTCATTAGTAAACCCCCTACAAAATCCATGGAGATACTTTCCCATGGATGGGATGGAACTAGAAGTGGTGAGTATAGCCCCAATTTTCTATCAATGGGCTTACAAGTAGAACACATCACACACCCCTTTACATATTTAATTACAATTTCTTTCATTTGAGGCCAATAACAAAACCTTTTTAAATGAGCCATAGTTTTTCCTATCCCAAAATGCCCAGACACAAGAGAAGTGTGAGCTTCTCATATTACATGGACTCGTTCACTTGTAGGAATACATAGCTTTCCAAGATGGTAGAGTAGTTTCCCCTACAGACAATAGTTCTCTACATGTGTAGCATGGGTTAGCTTTGCATATACTTCTTTAAAATATTCATCGATGGCATATTGTTCTACATAGCTATCATGAGATAAAGATGTATTATTCAAAATAATAGAAACAACAATAGGAGGTCTAGAAATCATATCAACTACCTTGTTATTTGTACCCTTTTTGTACTTGATTACCAAATAAAATTGTTGTGGAAAACCCATCCATCTGTAGTGTTGAGATTGTTGCAACTTGGTATGTGCTTGAAGATACTGTAAGGGTTGGTGATCTGTATGTATGATTGTTTCCTTCCATAACAAGTAATGCTTCCATTTCTTTATGCTCTGGACTAATGCATACAACCCCTTATCATATGTAGGATAGTTAACAACAACTTGGTTAAAAGTTTGAGAGTGGTAACAGATAGGCTTACAATATTGCATCAATAATGCACCCATGGTGTATTTTCTAGCATCTGTCTCGATCTCAAAAGGATGCTGAAGATTCGACCATGCTAATACTGGTGAAGTACTAATCTTCTCCTTCAAAATGTTTAAATATTTTTGTTTCTTTCCATGCCCAGAAAAAGTGTTCTTCACAATGGTTAAGGCATGCAAAGGAGCTCCAATAAAGGAGAAGTTGGAAATGAACCTCCTCCAATACTGGACTACACCCAAGAAGCTTCGAACTTCGGTTACACTTTTTGGCTTAGGCCAATTTACAATTACATCAATTTTGGAAGGATCAATTTTCAATTTTCCTCCTCCTACAATATGACCTAAGTACACAAGTGGAGTCTTGCCAAACTCACATTTAGACAATTTTACATACAAATTTTCCCTTTGCAAAGTATCTAATACTTGATTTACATGCCTCACACGTTCATCTCAAGTCCTGCTAAAAATAAGAATGTCATCTAAATATGCAATCACAAAGTCATCTAGGAAAGCCCTGAATACATCATTCATCGCACACATGAAATTTGTCGGAGCATTACAAAGCCCAAATGACATAACTAACCACTCGAACAATCCATGTTTGGTTTTAAGGGAAATTTTCCATGCATCATGTTATGTGACTTTGATTCGATGATATCCATTGTGCAAATCCAACTTAGTTAAATAAACAAGATTCTTCAATTGATCAAGAAAATTATCTATATGAGGAAGAGGGTATCAATTTTTCACTGTGATTTTATTTAAGTCCCGGTAATCGACACACATTCGCCATGTGCCATCCTTCTTTGGCACCATCATAATTGGAGAACCACAAGGAGATGAATAGGCCTGATGACCCCTTGATCCAATAAGCCCTATACCTGCTTCTTGATTTCTGTCATCTCCACAATTGACATCCTGTACATGCCCACATTAGGAAGAGGATAATCCTACTGAAGACGTATCTCATGTTGGATTTCCCTCTTAGGAGGTAATCCATCTGGTTCCTGAAAAATGTCATCATACTTAGAAACAATATCAAACAATTCTTTTTTATGATATGGATCACACCCTTGGAAAGTGTCAGATGTCCCGACATCTTTCTCTCTAACGACCATGAGTACATATCTCTTCTTAGTGTTTATGAGTCTTTTCATTTTCCCTGCACTATCAACTATTGTATTTACCCTCATGATGTGAGCTCTAACAATATATTCCACTCCCCCTTTAGTAAGGTGGTATTTTTTCTCATGATGAAATAAAACTACTTTTCTATCATAAATATAAGGACTTCCCAACACTATGCCACATATATCAAGTGGCACAACATCCAAATCCACTTCATCAATAAACTTTGAAGCAATAGCAAATATGATCCTACATTGTTTGGTGACATTAAGTTTTGATTTATCACATACCCAACCAAGAGGATAAGTCATTGGATGTGGTTTCATTTCAAGACCCATCTTCTTGACAATTTCTTCAGATATTAAGTTTACTTGGGAACCCGGATCAAATAATGTATCTATATTAGTATGTTTAGATACAACTCTTATGTGAAATAATTCATTCCTCTTTCATTCATCCACATGAGATTCATTATTTGAATTTGAACTAGAATGAAGAGAATATTTACCTTGTACTCCAACCGTTGTGATCTTTCCTTCATCTCGTGAATCAGAGCTAAGATCCTATTGCATTGTAGCAACGATTTTTGTCTTCCCCTTTCCACCGAACTATTTCAGTTTCTTTTTTGGATGCAGTTTGCAGCAGTGTTCTTCATCGTGATCGCTCTTCTTGAAATGAGTGCAATATCGTTTTCCTCCTTCACTCGTTATTGTGGCGTTCTTCTTGTCTTTAATTTTAATCTTCTTAAATTTTTTATGTGGGAGGCTGGAAGGTTTCTTCGTGGGATCTTCTTGAACATGTTTCCCTCTGTTCTCAAGGTGAGTGGCTTGCACACAAACTTCATCAAGACTAGTGGGTTTAAACAAGAGAAAATTATGATGAATATAAACATGAAGTGCACCAATATACTTCATTAAAGTTTCATAAGAATCCAAAGGAATGTTCAGTGAAAGAGCTTTCTTCCTAAATTCTTCTATGAAACTTTTTATAGTTTGACCTTTACTTTGCCTTAAAGTTTGCCATTCCATCATTTCTTTATGTAAATACCCTAACAGATAAAATTGTTTACTTATTGTTGATTTAAATTCCTACCATTAAGAAATAAGATTTCCACACTTACTTCTGTCTTGAAGCTTTCTCTCCCACCATACAAGAGTGGTGCCTTCCAACCAAAGAGAAGCTAGTTGTACTTTAACTTCCTCTTCATAAATATGTTGGACACAACAATACACTTCAACCTGTAGGATCAAATTATCTATATTTTTCAGGATTAACGTCTCCATTAAACATAGGTAAAGAAAATTTTACATCTTTTTCAGGATTAACATCTCCATTAAACATAGGTAAAGCAAATTTTACATCAAGCTTTAATAATGGTTTCTTAAAAGAGGTTTTATGGCTAGAATGATGAGAATTATGAGAATTCTTAGAGGAAGAATAAATAGAACTCGAAGGTGAAGATAGAGGCTCATGGGGATCTCCTCTAGCACCTTGGTTTACTGAAGCATCATAATATGCATGTGCTTCATTTTTCTTCCCTTTCTTATTCATCCTCTTCTCGTAATCTCTATACATTCATTCAACCATTTCTGACATGTGATAAAAGACCATGTGAAATGTTTTCTCATGTTCATCACGCTTGTCCTATTCTACCATTTTCTGCCTTCGGGATGCATAACCAACTTCGGGATTGAAAGTCTTAAGATTTCCTTCACCCTTCTTATGCTTGTCCCTAGTAAGCATTCACACTCAACAATTCAAGTCAAAGACAACTTCTCTAATACTAACATGATCCGATATCTTTTCATCGTGACTTATATAGAATTGCATTAAATGTGCATAAATTAAAGTGCACCGTTAAAGAAGGTAAAACTCAAAAATGAAGAGACATAACCATGATATCTGAACACAAAAACTTGATAACAGAGTTCGTCCCTATTGGACTATGTCTCTGGGTCCTACTCTCAAATGGGTAGTCTATTTCATTAACTCAACAAAAGAATTTGGAAAAATATATAAGTATACCTCATTCTAAAATCAAGTTGTAGAAATAATGCTCATATTAGAAAGAAGACAACACTACTGAATTTGTGGCATCGAATTACCCAAAAATTATTGTCTCCACGCCTCGATCCAACTCTGGCACTCCCAGGCCCAAGAAGAATTTTGTCTGGGTTTTCTTGCCCTCTGCAACCTGCAATGACGACTATACTTTACATTGAAAAGCATGCCTGGAAGGTCGTATAGGCCATGTGCCTCCCCCTCTTTCTCTGGTCGGACAGATGCACCTTTTAATAATAAATCTGGGCATTGTTTACCATGTGGTACTCGTAGCCTATTGGCTAGGGGCGGATGTATTAAAGCGTTGGTTATGGAAGAGGTCTCGGGGTCAAGCCCCGCAGATTCTCCTGTTGGCATTTGTATTGGTGTATTGTATATATATGTGTGTGTGTGTGTGTGTGTGTGTGTGCTTTTCATTCCGTTATTCTTGTGGTGGCTCTAGAACCTTACCAATGATATAAAATCATGGCTATAGTTGGCATGGTCCACTAGATTTGGCGGACCCACCAACTATTTTTTTCGAATTTTGTTCACGGATTGTCCTTGTGCATTTCCTTCCTGCCACATGGCAGCTTCTGATTGGGCCACATGGTAGCTTCTAATTGTACCATGTTTCCCCCTACCAAGTCAGCATGCCAATTCAATGTGCCATGTTAGCATGCCACATCATTCATACAGACTGTAAGGACTGTAATGACCCTCCTCGTAATGACAGAATTTTTTTTGTGTGTGTTAAGTTTTGTGTGCGTGTAGAAGTACGGTCTCACGTGACTCTATGTCACCACCTAGCAACCGACAAGGCTGACCCAACAATAAGATGCTTACGACCTTGTACAACACTAATTATATGAACAAGCGTCCTCTAGGAAGGTGCAAGTAAGAAGGACCCAGACGTTGGCCAACCATGAATAAGACTCACTGAAAAATCTCGGACCAAAAGCTCCCTTTAAATTTATTAAACGATGAGATATCCAACCTTAAATAAAGTACAATTAGTTAACTGCAATCCCTGTTTGTTGAAATATAAATACCGGTTTCACTTAGATTCATGGACCTTAATTTTTTTTCTCGGTCGTCCGTCATAATGTGATTATCATGAATTCACCCTAACACCACCCTATCCTTCACTATTTAGCTTGGTATGCATTCTGGCACGTAACCAAACTTACTTAAGCAACCGCTTCCAATGATCCATCATTTGTAAGCATTGCAATCTTTAGGTTTGCATCAAGTTCTCTACACAACAACCATTGACAAGGTTTATGGAACAAGAATCCTTCTCATTGTAACGTTTCTCCTTCGCATCATGCTCACCGTTCCTTATGCATCAAGATAACAGGAATTCAATCATAGAAGTAGCTCTCTATTGCATTTTATTAATTAATTTACTTTCAGCAATGCCAACGAGAGCTCATACAACTCTTGCAATTCCATTATTTAAATGCTCATAATGCGAACAAGAGCATAAACATGTAGTCCAAGACAATCAGCAGCAAGATATTGACGAACTTAAGTTGCACAGATGGTATGGTAACTCATGCAGGTAAAAGTTTGGATACAAATATTTGAAACTTATATCTCATGCTGTAGCATAAAGGAAAGTTAAACCATGCAAGGAAAATGCCTATGATCACTTGACTCATCACAAAAATTCTTGAACTTGTATGGTTAGCTCAGGGAAGGATGTACTCAACGGAGATGCCAACAAGTGAAATCTGTTTACCCCTTTTTATTTAAGCAGGTTATCATCGAACCATATTTTATTGAAGTGAACTCATGGGTAGCAATATCACTCACTATGTTTTATTTGTCAGTACCATCTTGACGTTGCAAGACAACCCCCCATTCAAACGAGCGAGAATACGATTTATGATCACTCTTATGAGGGAAGGAGATAATCATAGAGGTCCATAACATAGCTGACATTCACCCAAGAAAAGAATAAGAAGGCAACAATATACCATGCCCAAAACCTAGTTATACTACAAGCCCAAATGCATTATATAAAAGACTAAAGTGGGAAAATAAATTACCCATGGCTGGTAATAATTAACACCCTACAGGTTACCTAGAAGCTCCGCTTCAAGCAAAAGAGGTCAAGAAATAGGGGTTTAATTAAATCCATAAACAAAATGTAAAATGACTACATTGAGACATTGTTACAACGCTTTAATGGCAAAGACCCTGTTTGAGTTTTAATGATAGTTAAGGGAAAATTAAAGGTTGAAGGAATGTGTCTAGCATTCCCCAAACCTAGATGTCCATCCCTTCCTGTGTTGGGCATTATTTTCTTGACCAAAAGAAAATACAGAGATCCCTCATACAACACACAAAAATGCTTGGGGATAAAACACAGAAATTTCCATGAATCAAATGGCTTCGATGCAAGGGGAAAATGCAGAATTTCCATGAGAAAAACATCACCATGCCAAGCAGAAAACACAGAAGCAACTTATACACCTTTTGGCATACATTTTTCACATAAAAGGAAATCTCTTGTCTTGCACAAAATGAAATAAAATGGAGATAAAGATGTAAGCTAAAAGGGCATGAAATAAACTTGTTTGCCTTCTACAAATGGGTTTATCTAAGAACATAAAGTCAGAAGGATGGAATGTCATATCCCACTTTTTCACCAATTTCCAATAGCCATCAAATTCCAACAGTAGACACCAAACCCATTGCCAACAATTGACATCAACAAGCTCAGTCATAGTATAGAGATGGTTAATGAATTGGATTGCCCCAAATCAATGTGCTTGTCAACATACACGGAGATTTCCACAACCATTACCATTCCCAAGCCTACACTAGCTCTACACTCTTCTTATTAAGAAATCAAGCTGTGTACATATGAGGCCATAACTGCCCATGAGGTTCTCATTGTTTACACAACAATGTGAATCCTTGATTACAAGCTGGCTGCAAGATTCCTAGGCCAAGGATTGTCACGACTATACAAGGAAACACTCCATACTTCTACTTGGGCTTCATCATGCCCATACCTTTTCAACTGGTGAAATTAAAGATAATAAAAGTAGAGATCACATTCATAAACACAAAATTTCCCTATATATGACACACAGGTTTCATATGCAAAACGCAAAGGTTGGAAGATCCAGTCACTATTTTTCATGACACCATCCAATTTGGATTGGATCTATTAAACAAGGTAGAGAAAAGACCGTGAACATGCCGGGCATAGCTTACCAGAGGCAGACCATTTTTCCATTCATTGGCATGCCCACACAATGGCATAACACATTTTTCATAATTAGAAATGCAAAACAACTTAGTAACAGAGGATTACAATTCATTGACAATCNCAACTCCTTCAGTTGCATTTTCAACTCTTGCAACTCTGGGGTCGACATCTGATAAGGCGTTCTTGCTATCGGTTCGGTTCCCGGGTTCAGGTCTATGGTAAACTCCAGTTCCCTTTCCAGTGGCATCCCAGGGAACTCCTCTGGAAATAGGTCTGCAAACTCCTTCACCACCGGAAGGTGTTCTAGACCTTCCGCTACTCCCTTCTCGTTTAGCGTGAGGATTGCATAAGGTTTGCACCCCTTGCACATATTCTTTCGTAACTGTAAGGAAGAGACGAACTATAGGGAAACTCCCTGGTTCCTTCCTACAATCACACATCTCTATCCTTCGTCATCAACCCAGCTTAATCGTTTTGTCTTACAGTTGAGAATCGCCTCATGCTTTTCCAACCAATCCTTACCGATCACGACGTCATAAGATCCTAAGATCGTGACGTACAAGATGACTCTCGTGACAAACTCTCCCAGGTTAAGGGCACAGCCCGTGACCCTTCCTCCAACCTTTTGTTTGGCTTCTGAAGCCATCCTTGTGAAGCTAAACTCGTCCTGAACGATTTCCTTCTGGACGACATCGTGCAAGGTTTGAGGCTTCAAGATAATAAACCTTTGCACGCATGCTGCTGTTAAGGCCCAACATGAATCTGTTGACCTTAAGATTTTTAGGGTTAAGGTGCAGAGCATGTCGGAGTAACGCCATAACACGTGCCTCTCTCTTGGGCACCGTACGACCTCCCTGTCATAAGGCAATGAACTCATTGAGCCGATGCTTAATGAATTCCTCTGAAAGGTACCTCTCTCAGAACCGTTCCTCGAACAGCTCCCATGACACGTCTTCAACGATCATGTTCAACTGCGACAGGAGCGTCTTCCACCATAGAAGAGCGCTCCCCTTCAGTTGAAAGACCGCCATGCGAACTTCCCTGTTGGATGTATAATCGCGAAGTGCGAAGCACATCGCCATATTCTCCAATCATGCCTTGGTGGCTGCGTCGTCCGGGGCACCAAAGAACTTGGGAAATTTTATCTTCTCGAGTTCACGGTGAAAGTTACCTGTAACGGCCGGTGCGTGTGGAAGAACTTCAGGGGGTGCCGACGCCCTGGCCTCGTCTCTATCCCAACGGCTAATCAGAGCCTCAGACATGTGCTGAGAGGATCACATCATCCCAATAACAATGCCAACTGCTATAAGCTCCTGTTCGAGCACCCGCTCGCCTCCCTGGGGTTGAGACCCCTCAGGCATGGATGCTACTGGAGGCGTCATGCCTCCTCCCCTAGCACCCGTCGTAGGCCTCTGCAGTGTTGTCTATCCATGATTACGTCCATGCACACAATCAACTCGATCAGCAACAATATAATCAATCTAATCATGTCAACGAAAGCCGTAGTGAATCCCAAGTCACGGGTCGAACCGGCTCTGATACCATATGTAACGACCCTCCTCGTTATAACAACAGTTCTGTTAACGGGTGCAATTTTTTTTGTTTTTGTGTTAAGGTGTGTGTGCGTGTAGAAGTACGGTCTCACGTGACTCTATGTCACCACCCGGCAACCGACAAGGCTGACCCGACAATAAGATGATTACGACCTTGTACAACACTAATTATATGAACAAGCGTCCTCCAGGAAGGTGCAAGTAAGAAAGACCCAGACGTTGGCCAACCATGAATAAGACTCACTGAAAAATCTTGGACCAAAAGCTCCCTTTAAATTTATTAAACGACAAGATATCCAACCTTAAATAAAGTACAATTAGTTAACTCCAATCCCCGTTTGCTGAAATATAAATACCGGTTTCACTTAGATTCACGGACCTTAATTTTTTTTATGGGTCATCTGTCATAATGTGATTATCATGAATTCACCCTAACACCACCCTATCCTTCACTATTTAGCTGCGTATGCATTCTGGCATGTAACCAAACTTACTTAAGCAACCGCTTCCAGTGATCCATCATTTGTAAGCATTGCAATCTTTAGGTTTGCATCAAGTTCTCTACACAACAACCATTGACAAGGTTTATGGAACAAAAATCCTTCTCATTGTAACATTTTTCCTTGGCATCATGCTCACCGTTCCTTATCCATCAAGATAACAGGAATTCAATCATAGAAGTAGCTCTCTATTGCATTTTATTAATTAATTTACTTTCAGCAATGGCAACGAGAGCTCATACAACTCTTGCAATTCCATTATTTAAATGCTCATAATGGGAACAAGAGAATAAACATGTAGTCCAAGACAATCAACAACAAGATATTGACGAACTTAAGTTGCACAGACGGTATGGTTGCTCATGCAGGTAAAAGTTTGGATACAAATATTTGAAACTTATATCTCATGCTGTAGCATAAAGGCAAGTTAAACCATCCAAGGAAAATGCCTATGATCACTTGACTCATCACAAAAATTCTTGAACTTGTATGGTTAAATCAGGGAAGGATGTACTCAACGGAGATGCCAACAAGTGAAATCTGTTTCCCCCTTTTTATTTAAGCAGGTTATCATCAAACCATATTTTCTTGAAGTGAACTCATGGGTAGCAATATCACTCACTAAGTTTTATTTGTCAGTACCATCTTGATGTTTCAAGACAACCCACCATTCAAATGAGTGAGAATAGGATTTATGCTCACTCTTATGAGGGAAGGAGATAATCATAGAGGTCCATAACATAACTTACATTCGCCCAATGAAAATAATAAGAAGGCAACAATATACCATGCCCAAAACCTAGTTATACTACAAGCCCAAATGCATTATATAAAAGACTAAAGTGGGAGAATAAATTACCCATGGATGGTAATAATTAACACCCTACAAGTTACCTAGCAGCTCTGCTTCAAGCAAAAGAGGTCAAGAAATAGGGGTTTAATTAAATCCATAAACAAAATGTAAAATGACTACATTGAAACATTGTTACAACGCTTTAATGGCAAAGACCCCGTTTGTGTTTTAATGATAGTTAAGGGAAAATGAAAGGTTGAAGGAATGTGTCTAGCATTCCCCAAACCTAGATGTCCATCCCTTCCCGTGTCGAGCATTATTTTCTTGACCAAAAGAAAATACAAAGATCCCTCATACAACACACAAAAATGCTTGGGGATAAAACGCAGAAATGTCCATGAATCAAATGGCTTCGATGCAAGGGAAAAATGCAGAATTTCCATGAGAAAAACATCACCATGCCAAGCAGAAAACACAGAAGCAACTTATACACCTTTTGGCATACATTTTTCACATAAAAGACAATCTCTTGTCTTGCACAAAATGCCATAAAATGGAGACAAAGATGTAATCTAAAAGGGCATGAAATAAACTTGTTTGCCTTCTACAAATGGGTTTATCTAAGAACATAAAGTCAGAAGGACGGAATGTCATATCCCACTTTTTCACCAATTTCCAACAGCCATCAAATTGCAGCAGTAGACACCAAACCCATTGCCAACAATTGACATCAACAAGCTCAGTCATAGTATAGAGATGGTTAATGAATTGGATTGCCCCAAATCAATGTGCTTGTCAACACACAGGGAGATTTCCACAACCATTACCATTCCCAAGCCTGCACTAGCTCTGCACTCTTCTTATTAAGAAATCAAACTGTGTACATATGAGGCCATAACTTCCCATAAGGTTCTCATTGTTTACACAACAATGTGAATCCTTGATTACAAGCTGGCTGCAAGATTCCTAGGCCAAGGATTGTCACGACTATACAAGGAAACACTCCATACTTCTACTTGGGCTTCATCATGCCCATACCTTTTCAACTGGTGAAATTAAAGATAATAAAAGTAGAGATCACATTCATAAACACAAAATTTCCCTATATATGACACAGGTTTCATATGCAAAACACAAAGTTTGGAAGATCCAGTCACTATTTTTCATGACACCATCCAATTTGGATTGGATCTATTAAACAAGGTATATAAAGGACCGTGAACATGCCGGGCATATCTTACCAGAGGCGGACCATCTTTCCATTAATTGGCATTCCCACACAATGGCATAACACATTTTTTCATAATTAGAAATGCAAAACAACTTAGTAACAAAGGATTACAATTCATTGACAATCTGTGTAATGAAGGTATGTAGCACACACACGGTCTCGAGCAGTTTTCTTGCCCTCAATGCTTAGTTACCATAAAAATTATGTAATCACCATTCTCACAGCTATTGCAAATTATAGAAGAGTATGAGTAAGGATATACCTTCTCATTGAGAGATTTCTACAAACACTAGCACTACGAGAAAATGGTTTATTCGTTGTTGTACCAATGCCTTAATGAACAGAATAACACTCTATAATTAACAAGCTGTCTATCTCTAATCCAAGGCATACTGGAATCCCTAAGAAAACACTCAGTCTTCTACAAATATTTTAAACGATACAATGTGAAAGGAAAAAGGAAAATAAAACACAGAGGTTCCCTTACTCGGAGATGAGTTCGTGCCATCCAGAAATGCAGGGAAATAACAAGCTTTCTATATTTAATCCAAAGCATATCAGAGATGAATTTGTGCCATCCAGAAACGCAGGGAAAATAATAGGCGGTCTATCTTTAATCCAAAGCATATCATCTCTGATATGCTTTGGATTAAGGTTTGATAGCCTGTTTATTTCCCTGCGTTTTTTGAATGGCACGAAATCATCTCTAATATGCTATATTAAGGATTGATAGCCTGTGTATTTCCCTGCGTTTTGAATGACAGTGTATTTTTCTTACTGATACCCAGTCATTCGAGTAAGAAAAATACACAGTCATTCAAAAATGTAGGGAAATAAACAGGCTATCAATTCTTAATCCAAAGCACAATAGAGATGATTTTGTGCCATCCAAAAACGCTGGGTAAATAACAGGTTGTCCATCTTTAATACAAAGCGTATTGGAATTCCACTCTAAGGTACCCACGACAAAGGTGTAAAACACAAGACAGAGGCTGTAAAATGAAGCCCACTGTCTTTTATATTCGCCCAGAAGGTAAAATAAACGGAGAACCCACAAAAAATGAACCCACACTGTATTTGGCCTTGAGAGAATAAAAGCGTACCCATGGCGGCCAAAAAAAAAGGCCCGGTGTGGTTGTAATGCAGCGCTTAAGGTAACGAAGGAACCTTTGAGATATAAAAATGCCCAATACAAATATAAAATACCCATAACGCGTATACACACTTGACAGCCAAGGGTAAACCCTACTGCCCCAAAATTCCCATTACAAACAAGAACCAATAATAATTTCATAAAAAAAAAAGAGCGGTAAACACTTTATTTACAAGGTGGGTAGGGGCCGTAAGGGTCTCATGGTCATGCCAATAACCATTAAGCTACAGTTCACATACACGATTCACACTATATCTATTAAAACTACAATTTTCACAAAGCCATTAACTACAGTTTATAAAAATGCATAGATAGAAAACCAGTTACATACTTGTTTCCTTAATGCTTGCAACAATGTTTCTTGTGCTCCCACCACTCCAGCTCCTGCTTGTAGGTAGCGAGACTACTGGTACCTCCCATCCAAACTATAGGGGTAATCTTCCCCTCCGACCACCCAAGCATAGGGGCCACCTGTCGAGTAACTGGCTGCGACCGCCTCAAAATTTGAGCTACCACTCAAAGTCTGGCGAGAATCCCCAACTCCTACAAGCAATCAGTCAGTCTCGATGCAGCTGACATAACCATACCAATTTGAGCAAAAATTCCCCTCTTCCCCTCTCCCTTTCTTTTTATCCAATCTCAAACCCTAATCCCTCTTTTTCTTAGGTTTCCCCCTTTTCCTTACGATTTTTCTTATTTTTCTTTTTAATTTATTTTGTTTTATATTATTTCATTTATTTTCTTTTTCCAAAACTCAAAGGGTATGTAAGCTCGGTATTAATTTCCTTTTATTTCCACATACTTAACTTTATTTGTTTACAATTTGTTTGTAATATAAAATATACATATATATATTTTCATTTTTCTAATTATAAGCACGCATTCATCATACATTAGTTCATCACATTTCCATCCATTTAAATTTACCATTAATATATATATTTATGTATATAGGATAAAGAGATATTATGGTGATGGCAAACATGTATAGGGTAAAAAATAAATGTATTACATATGGATAAAGAGGAATTACGAGGGATGGGCTGATTTAGTAATGGGAGGCGGACAAGAAAAGGGAGATGGAGTTCTTGGAAGAAGATCAAGGCGGTGGAGGATATTTTAATTAAGTAGCCAAGGATAATGAGAGGATAATGGTCTGAGCTTTTGTTTTCCAATTTTTTTTTAGTTATCTTGTTAAGGTACACTAAATCCCCCCCCTCCCCTTTCTAGAAGGTCTTAGGCTTTGGGGTTTGATTTTTGGCTAATTGATGATTAGTTAAAGGAATTGTAAGGTTTATTCGGGGTGCTAAAGAGACTTAGGGTCGCAGGCTGACCTCCTCCCACAATAATCGGCGGTTTATGGGGAGGCACCATGTGTTCCAAGGTTGCCACTCACCTCTGGAATTTCTTTTTAGACCTTTGATGCCCTTCAGGACTCACCATGTGCTCCAAAGGGTGCCACTCGCCAGCGAGTTTCTTTTGTGCGCCGTGCCCTTCGGGATGCACCACTTCCTCCAAGGGTTCCACTCTCAAGCTGGCCCGATTGGTGAACCTCTATAACCCACAGGAGTCCAACCTTTCCATGGAAATTTGAACTTAGCCAGGAGACTAAGGGTTCTAAAATGAGCCCCTTGTGCGCCCTTAGAATCATCAAGTGAGAGGCTAATGTGATTAAGTCCCCTCCGGCATCGATGGGCCCTCTCGACTAGGTAATCGTTAACCCTGATTCGAGGCCAATGAGTGCTAGCGAGAGCGTTGAAAGCGAAGTACATTGTCAACCCCTCTCCTTCAACCTCTCTGCAATTGTGTGGCCTTACTCCATATGTGAGTCAGTGTGAAATATCGTCATTTTGCATCATCGATAATCATGTCAGAAATGTCCACCTCAAATCATCAAATCAAATGAAACATCATAATAAACATATCAACCCGAAATCACACTCCCTGACTCGGTCCAGAGTACAAGGGGTTCATTGATCCCTCTGCATCCTCGAGGTCAAAACCCTACACACTCAATAAAAGCGGAATCCAATAGCGCCCATCTACATCAAATAGTAACCATCATGTCATCTATCCCGATCACATCATAATCAAATATAAAGGTCTAACACCAGAAAGGGTCCAGATCACTTGCGAAGAAGTGTCCTCAAATATCGTGTTCTCGGTCGCCCGGGCCGGGATGTTACAAGGACTACCATGTGGCACAATCGGTGGTCCATGGATTGATCCAAAATGATAAAAAATGGGTGACATGTGGTAGCCTAGTGATGCCATGTCATCATGATGATGTCAACATGCCGCGTGTCACATCCCTACGCCATGTGTGTTGTATAGACGTTGATGTCATCTATACATATGTTGATGCTTGTTGGGATGTTGACTCATCCCCTCTGCAGTGGGGCTGGAGTTGACCAAACTTTAACCATAAATACCTTTCAATCCATAGCTCCATTTATTGAGTTGTTTGTGTCATTATAAATATTATGACGTGCTCTTGATCATGTTGTTTTCACTAAGTTTGGGAACTTTGAATTTTGTCCCTTCCTAAATGCGATGGAGCCATTATGAGCATCTTGAGTTGCCTTTGTGAGTTACGGGTTGTTCTTATCCTTCTATGGATCCTTTTGGATCAATGATCTTGAAACCAACTAATAATCCTCAAGGCGTTTTTCTTCAATATGGGTATGAATGTTATCTTGTGAGCTAAGGTCATGATTATTAAATCAATAAGATCCCTTATGATAACTGTGTATATGACAACAAAGAAACTTGGAGAGTGACTTCATACAAATATCTTGGAATTGATATTCACCACAAGCTCATATCTTGGAATTGATATTCACCACAAGCTCAATTGGAATTATATCATTGAGAAAAGGATTATTGGGGGATGGAAAGCTTATTATGGAATTGAAATCAATTGTAAATCAACTGATCTTTGGAGTTGGGATAAGAAGAAACTCCTCTTTGAGACTGTTGTTACACCTGTTATTCTTTATGGATGTGAATTCTGGGGTTTTAGTATCTCTCGTGAATCTTGGAGAAAGATAAAGCAAATACAAAAGAATTTTATAGCCTATAATCTAAAAATTAAAGGAAATACGCCCTATCCCATCCTCCTCTTAGAAAAAAGCCTCCCCCCCATTGAGAGTATGGCTATGACTAGATACCTAATGTACAAGAACAAGTTAAGCAACATGGAAGACAAGAGGCTTCCTAAAATTGCTTCAAAATCGAGTCATAACCACCATCGATTCAAGCGAGGATGACATAAAGATGCTTGGTCTTGGATAAACTATTGGGGAATCATGGAAGACACCATTTTGCAGAATAAAGATACTATTAAAAAATTTGTCCAATCAAAATTTAAGGAGAAAATGTGGTGTAATAAAGAGTTAGAGGAAAAAATAAAACTAAGGTATTATAAGGATGTAATCAAACCTAATCTAGAAGATCAAAATTATCTATTTTTTTTCCAAGTGTAAAAAAATAAAATAACCATTGCTAAGATAAGAACAAATTCTCACAAGCTCCATAGTGAAACTGGGCATTGGTCAATTCCTAAAATGCCATGGGATGAAAGAGTGTGCCACCTTTGTGACACTAAGAAGGTTGAAGATGAATAACAATTTCTCTTAGAATGTCCAACCTATACCCATATTAGATCTCATTTTAAAAATATTTTGTCACACTACCAACCTGCCTAACCTCTTAACTCAACAAAAGTATGGTGATCTTGGAAATCTTCTCTTAATTCTTTTTTATCACAAAACAAAAATTCTAAAGAATCGAAAGTAATCACTTACCCTCTTAAGGTCTGATTGATCAATTCTGTCTTAGTGGACGTCAATCATAATCATCATCATCATCATCATTAAAAAGATTATTTCATGAATATATTAAAAAGATTATTACTTATAAAGATGTAAACATTTAAACGTATTTTAAAAATATTCCTTATAAAGTGACATATCATGCTTACGATGCTTTATTTAAAAATTGCCTTCAAATGATTCCATAAAAAATGAAACAACATCATCGTTTCATTCAAATATATGAGTCTTAACTAGCATAACCACTAACTTGTTGTTGGTGAACACCGATAGGTATTGGCAATGATAGTCTCAGTGAAACAACAAACATGTGATTGGTGGACACTTATGAAATCTAAATGGATGGGTAATAGAAAATTCTTGTAGGTGGCCATGCATCCCACCAGTGATAAAGAAAAACAGTAAAAAAACTTAAAATGGGTAAAAAATAAATCTTAGGAAATGGCCATGCCATGCATCTCATTAGTGATAAAGAAAGGTAATTAAAATCTTAAAATGGGTAGAAAAACATCCCTGACCCGTTGCTACTCACAGTGAATATCCACTTATTAAATTTGGCATTAGTAACTTGATTAAAAGTTCATTAAATTTGGCCATTTCCAATAAGTATACCTTTGCATAATTATACTATTTAATAAATCAAATGTGTGACCATTCCAATTTTTTTTAGCAATATTCAAAGCATCTATTTAAATCTATATTCAGGAAAAATCTATTTAATAAAACAAATTTCTGACCATTCCAAGTTTTTTTTATCAATTCTCAAAGCATCTAGTTAAATATAAATTGAGGCAAAGTCATTTAGATCAAATTTTTGTAAGGACGTTTTTACAAAGCTTCCACTAAATATACATTTTTGATGACTTTCCACTACGTCCAATTGATGTTCTGAAACTTCCATTAAATATGCATTTTTTATTACTTTCCACGAAGTCCAATTGATGTTGATAAAAATATCAGGTAAATGTTATGCACCTAAGTGAATTGGAGTAAGTTTATTTGGATTAAGTTAATAGTGTATAAATTATATATATCAAGTGGAATTTTTTCTTTAAATGAGTAGGAATTTTATTTTAAATTATAATTTGATTAAATTTTTTATTTAAAAGTCAAATTCATTTGAAAATAACTTAAATTAAAAAGCATACATGTATTTCATCTTAAAATGATAACATTTAACATTATGGCAGATTAGGGTTTTCATAGGTCACCTCACTAAAAGATTGATTTGACTTCGTACGTTTTTGGTCCATGTAGGTGATGGTGGCTTGTTTCTCTTCGGAACAGTGTCACCTGTGTAAGTTTTTGGCCCATGCAGGTTATGGTGGCTTCTTTGTCTTCAAAACAATATCTCCTATGTAATTTTTCATCCCATGCAGGTGATGGGGATTCTTTCTCTTTGGAACAATCTATATGAGACTCATTGATTACTTATCCACATTGGTGGCACTCTTTGCAGATGAGGGGATTATATCTTTATCACATTGTACAATGTTCCCTTCTCCATATGACCGTGGGTGTTGGAAGTTCCAAGAAAATGTAGTTTGTTAGTTTTGGTATCCCTGATTTCTGCACTGTAACACCCTCTGTGTACATCTCTATCCTTCCTGGATTTATTGAATTCTAGGTCACAAAACTTGTCAAGATTGATACTAGGGTTTTTTGCACCATTGATTATGTTGTGATTTTACCATCGTTTTACCTCCTAGATGTCAATCAAAAAGTGAAGAATCCTGCAACAATGTGATATCGGTTTAATTAATTGAAACAAAATATTGGCACCAAGGCGTTCTTCATCATAACGGTCTATTATGGCCTACTTCAAAATAAACTCATTAACATGGGTGCATTTGAGGGCTTTTGAACAAAAAGGTAACCTAATTTAATTTGGGTCAATACTCATCCATTAATGTCGAGCATATATGATATACCCTAACCACATTATTTATCTACAAAGAATTCCCACCTGATTAAATTGATTAATCAATAACCATTTCTATATAAATTACGAATAATCAATAAAACAATAAGAAGAAAATATGGTAGATTTAATTTTTTGGGGGTTGGGGAGATGGATGATGACTTCTACAATAACTGCTATTAAGTACTAAGATGTGGTTATAGAAGCATGAATTTATAAAAGAAAGAATATGAAAACAAGAAAACTCTAAATAGATAAATGAAGAAACATAAAATATACATGGAAACACCAAGATAATTAACCAAGAGATAGATAGACAAGATAATGAACCAGGAGAAAATATAACGCAAAATAGAGAAAATGTATTTGGAAACAACAAGCTAATGACCCAAGAGATACATAGCTAATGAGAATATTTCATATTAGTCTAGCCAACCTTGCATATCACTCCAGCCAACCTTTCTGAATCCAGAGACAACAACCACTGTTAATTACTTGGATGTTGTTATAGAAGCCAAAATACGAAAATAAACGAACTAGAAAATAAAACAAAAAATTTCATACACAGAAAATAAAAAAGAACAATGTAAACTCCCTATCTAAACTTAGGTCTGATATGCATATTTGAATATGTATAATTTCAAGGTAAATAAAATGTGTCCCATGCTCAGTTAAAAACCCATGGCGCTCCACTACTAACAAGATGACGCTCCACTTCTGGTATGTTGCAACAAACACCACTGTAAAGAAGGTAGAGTTAGAAATCCATGGCGCTCCACTATAGCCACAGTGCGCAAGCACAACTGTAAATAAGGGGGAGTGGAAGGTGCCTCAGCCACCCATTCCACTCGCAGACCAAGTGACATCTAGTAAGGGAAGATGGATGCACATCAGTAGAAAACTTAAATCAAATAAACGTAAATCCATTAAAAAAAAGAAATCACAATAAAATACTTAAAAAACCTAAATTTAGTAAAACATAGTGAACAATCATTTGTTATGTTAATCACCTTAACCACCCATTTTAATGATGAAGAAACATCTTTTTTCATGCAAGGAAGTTAATGTTTGAAATCATAACCTTTCATTTATTGTGACGACTAAGAATATTCAGAGCATATGAAATCATAGCCATTAAAAGCACATCTGTAATTATAACATCAATAATTCTGACAATTTCCAATAGGTGTACGCCTATCGACGTAGAAATATTGCTAATTGGAGTGGCCTCTTGAACATATATGTTGTTATAAGGTAACATTTCATGTCATTCTTTACAATGAAGAAACAAACAATTAAATTTACAATATTACTAAGTTATGTTTATGTCCCAAACATATTTTCTAAAATCCAAATATATAGACATAATGTTTTTCCATGTGTTTTTGTAATAAGGGGGATTATAGTAATCACCTTGGTGTTTTTTAATTGGGGTTTAATATTATTTTTAGTAAATTTATCCATGAAAGAAATATATTTTCTCGCACCATTATTTTTTTAATATGTTTAATTTTTTGTTTTTATTTGGTTCTTTGTGTTTACGAATCAATTGAGATTGCATACATGTTTTTTTTTTTTTATATACCGATTGAGATGATATAAATGGAATATAAAAGGAGAATTGTAACCTAGTAAAAAAAACATCCACTCCTAAAACCCACTTGAAATTGAATAAGGGGGTTCATAACTTGAAAATGTAAGGAATCGACATAATGTTTAATATGTTGAACACATTGATTAGAAAGACTCCAAAATTTACAATTCCTATGCAAAAAGTAACACTCACTAATGTTCTTACTTGTTTTTGCATACTACATAGAAAGGTACATCTACTTCAAACACAAACAAAGTTTTTGATTGGGAAGTTAACATCATTTATTGTTGACACCAAGGAACAAGAAAACAAACTTGCGCTTGTTAATTGTGAGTTGAAATATTTTTCCTTTGATGAAGTCAGTGTAGCCTTGATTGATGATAGTGAAAACAAAGTGGATAAATTGAAGGTTCAACATCAGGATCGAATTGAAAATATAGATAACGTTGTTAGACCGTGGGAAGAGTTACAGTTTAAATGAAACATGTATGGCTTAGGATATGAAAAGGATCATGATAACCTTTTTATAAACCTAATTATTGTAAACCACTTACATTTTTGAGTGGTGGTTTTTTGTTAATGTTGATAGGAAGGAAGAACTTGATAAGGAACATGTACATGATCTTGATCAGGATGTTGATATAGATTTTGGTGATGATACTATTCTTAAGGATATTGATGATAATACAAGTATTGATTATTCTTTGGTTGATAATGCACAATTGGACAAAGAGCTTGTATTGTGTCGAAATTTTCACCAAGTTTGTCATGTTGAGTTAAATTGTTTTGATCTTTACCCATGTGTTTTTTGTGGGAATAAAAACCATGTTTCAGAAATGTGTTGTAATACACTAAAAATTCATAGGGAAGAGGTAAATTTTGAATGGTTAGGTATTTGGAATTGTATTTTATAAGCTAAGTTATTGCAACGATCTTATCGACAATTTTATACAGAGGTACAACCATACTTGATTAGAGATATTTCTATAGTTGACAGACATGAATTATTTTTGGGATTGGATGATACACAGAATGATTGGGGCCCATTTTATGTAGCTAGAATCCACTTGAATATGGTTTGATTACCCTTTTACACTTTTAGGGTGGGTATGTCTCATTATCTAGACTTCTCAGTTTTCAGTTGACAGGGGGGAGATATTGATATGTCAGACTTCAAGTTTCGAAGTATAACTTACAGTATTGTAGTTTATGATGATTGATTATGGATTCAAGATTCAATATTGTAGATGAATTTATTATTTTACGATGACAGATGATCGAGGATGGTTTGAGGAATGCACTAACTCAATATGTAACCATCTCTCATAAAACTTGTCATCAAAATCCTGTCTACCTATCCATTTACAAGAAAACCTAACAAGCCAATAGATTTTTAGATATCAGATCACAAAGGAAGTCATGGACAACACATAGGGAATTGGAAATGGTGACACTCTTGCACATGAGACATAAGGACTACAGAGTTTTCGCATAGTCGAAGCGCTAAGCAATGTGATAAAACCATATCACACACGTAATACATGCCTGATAGTTATCACCCCACACTAGGAAAAGGACACTATGAGTATGGGGAATCGTTGGCACTACATATAGCATTAAAGGAACCTATATTTTAATTGAAATGTATCATTATAGGAACATCGACGCATGGAGCTGACCCAAAAAAAGGAACATCACTGAGGAAATTTCTGGTTTTCTTTTGAACTATTTATACCACTTTCTAGGGCCATAGTATTCCCAACCAATTTTAATTTATCTACGAAGATATATCCCACTAACTATCGATTGAGAATTTCTACCAGCCACCTATTCATAAGGTCTATTTACTCTAGGAATCATACGTCAACCGCAAAGTCCCCACATCCATGCCTTCTCCTAGAAAACATGTGATTTACTATAAGTAATAGTTTACACAGATCGCTTACAATCCCATAGTGTCATCCTCACATTGGATCACACTGAGAAGGAAACTACTGGGAAGGGAACCCAATGTAAATTCGATGACCAAGATCCCTAATATCACCAAATAGTTTCTTCAACTATTCTTCAAGGTTCTTGTGACTCGTTATCTTTCTCAGTCAACATTTGCTATGTGCTTTTCCATGGATCAACACATTTGCTAAACCTAATAGATGCATTCTACATACTTCCCCTCTTTTAATTGTAGTTTTCCTCCTCTTATTGGCTATCAACCAATCCAATATATACAAAAGAATGATGTTGGGCTTGTATGTTGGAACAATTCTCTCATCCCTACTATTTGCAAGTGTCTGAGTAACTGGAAAAAGTTTTAGATGTAGGACTTGGGACAACTATTGCTTGAATTTCTAAAATATAGGATGAAGCACACCCACACTTCACCCTTCTAGAAGAAGTCAAAGTAGAAAGATGTCACGAACACAGAAAAATCTACACCAAATCCATCTTCTACCTCTGGGATGACCTTACTCATTCCAAACTTTATTGGTGGCTACAAAAACAACCCAAAAAAATGCTTTCACTAAATCATGCAATATGTGGGTATCCAACATATCTACATTCACAACACTCAAAATTAAACATAACATTTTTTTACCTCCCATCACGACATGAGCTGAGCACCACCAAGCCAATAGCATGTGAAACTTGCTAAGTACTGAATGTTAGTGTTATAAATCTGTAATAGAGTGCAATCTATGGAAAAACAAGACATCTTGCACCAAATGTCAATGGTGTCCTTGCTTTCTCTTCTTGTTTCTCTATAACACTAATTACATCAAGCGATGGTGTTAACAAATATAAATAAATAATATCATTGTGTCTCCAAATCTTGTTTCCCTTTGAAAAATAAGCATTAAATGACAAGAAACGTATATATTAACAACACAAAATCCACGGCCCAAAGGCATGTAACCATTGTTCAAATGAGCAAAGTACATAGCACAGTTCTATGGAAATGTACTAGTATGCCTTTGTATATGTTGTTCTTTTCAAATGAAAATAATCCAAACTCTTATTCTGTTTTACAATCTAGCGCGTCTTTTCTCAAGTCAATGGTTACCTATTTTAATGTTATATGTTTATTACTTCATAAATGCACTACCATCCAATCAAATCCAGTCAAATAATTTTGTTTCAATACATTGTCCAATCACATCTAATAGAAGGTTGGCACCTTTGTGTAATTCCCATATCATCTCTGGTGACAATTCATTCAATTCACTGCAAAACATTCATCATGCACATAACTTGGAGTTGTGCACAACAAATATTGACAAACACTGCATTTCCATCTCAAACCAATATGATAGTAATATATGAAATATCCACTTTCAATTATACACAGTACTATGTAGTATCATTATATATTGTTTCATTTGCATAGAATTTACAATAAAATAATAAAAAACCTTGTCTAATTGTTATAGGCATACCTTATCCTGGGACATTGTTCTCCAGTTTCTTCTCATGCATTTCTTGTCACTTTTTTCTCTCCCACAATTTCTCTATTTCATTTTCACATGAAAGTGGTGCACCAAATTCAATGAACAAGTGAATAAACCCTTATGTGAAGATCAAATGAAATACACAATATTAATGAACAACAAATGAATAGTGGAAAAATAAAATTAGAAAAACACACCTATGCAATTCTTGTTCCATGTTTCTTTATTTTCCCTATTATCTTTTTTAACATCGATGATTGTTTCAATGTAAGGCACATCGAACAAGTCAAACAACAATGCAAATTGATGACAGGGAAATGAAAGCACAATGAAAATTGTTGATATTTTATTTTCTCTGCGAATGAAATATCTTCTATATCAGCTACTTGCAATGCCCCAGACAATTTCTTGATCCAGCATAGAAACAAGAACTTCCTAAATATGTAGCAAGATTATGAAAACATGACTTTGTTCAGTTTATGTCATCCAGATGATGCTCAAGCTACGACTATGGCATGTA
>SNQJ01S0053161.1:78352-99141 GCA_010110895.2 Picea sitchensis
TGCAAGGAACCATAAGAAGATCAATCTTCTTAAGCACTACCTTAAATTAGGTGCTACCTTTTATTATGCATCCAAATTATAAAACTAATAAACATCAATCATAATATCAATTAACAAGAAGTCTACTGTTGTAATAACCATTTAAAAGAACTAAGGGGTTCAGTCATAGCAAGAAAGGTGGAAAGATTCCAAGTCTACCTTACATTTCCATTGCAAGAAACTAGAATAAGTCAACCCATAATTAATAATTAGATAAGATAAAGTATATGCTATATTGCATACCCATATTTAAGGATAATTGAAGAAGATCAAGTTTTGTTTTTAGAATAAAAACAAGAACCCAATGTTGACCTTTAAACCCAATTAACAGAACTAAGGGAGACCCAACAATAATATAAGAATCCCAAGTCAACTTACACTTCCATTGAAAGGGATTAAGGAGGACCAAATCCTATGTCAACCACACGTAAGAATGCAAAGACTATATTAAAAATTCATTAAACAGTTAAGGGGATTCCAACCGTAATAAGTAAATGATAGAAGTCAAATACCCTACGTGATCCATTTAAGGATTAAGATAACCAGTTCTTGTTAAAACATAAATAAAACACTCACATGATAACTTATAAATCCATTTAAAGGTTTAGGATGACAAGTCTTAACTGACCAAGAATAATAGTATTCATAGGCTAAATCACCTATCTATAGTAAGGAACAAGAAGAAATTCCAAAATCTATCCCAACCCCTAATTCGGTGTGCAGAAAAATCCAAAATTTGGTCCAAACCTCAATCTGGCCCTCCATCTGACAATTAATTTATGAAATATTAAATTAATTTTTAGGGGCAACAAAAACAATTTTTTTATATTTGTCTAGTTTAGAGGAAGGGACAATAATGGTTCCAGGGTATGTCAAGTAGTGGAAGAGATAGCTAAGAGGTGAGTGATCGTGTATATGTCCAGCCAATCAACCAATTCAACTCACCCTTTTACTCTACGATGTTACCATTGTTTTAAGACATGGACATAAAAAAAAATTAACTAGAAAAAGGGAAACCAAATACGAACAGGTTGAATGACATCATAATTGCAAGAGAGTCATTTTTCATACAAAAATTAATCCAACACATGATCCAACCCTTGGTTCGACCCTCGATCCGACCCTTGAAACAAAACTAATTTATGATAAATTAAAAATTAAAAATCACAAACAACAAAAATGAAAATCTTAACGGATGGACAATAAATTAATACCTAGTTTCTCATTGATGTATAAATGTCCATGTAGGTTCAATCACATGTGTAGGATCACTAACACAATATCTGAAAACAGATACATGAAAAACGTTGTGCCTATGCCTCAAAGAATCATGCAAGGCTAGTCGATAGGCCACGAGCCCCTTCCTTTACACAACCTCCAAAGATCCCACAAACCTAGGAGAGAGTTTATCACCCTTTCCAAACATGATCAAACTCTTGTGTGGTTTCATCCTCAAGAAGACTCAATCGCCAACCATGGATGATTTTAGGGGCTAAATTTCGCTCATGGGCTAATTTTCCATGTTTTTTCCAAAAACAAGATTCACTATTTTAAAAATGATTCGCCCAAATTCTATAGGATAAAATTATTTTACCTTAAAAATCGCCAAAAAATTATAAAAACTATATAAAATCCTTAGAAATTTGAATATTTTTACAAAACTATCGCCAAACATTTATAGTTGGCATATGAAGGATTATTAAGAATCGCCAAGGTTTCTACATTTTAAAATAAATTTCCATCCTTAAAATCATCCCTATCGCCAACTTCATAAATACGGTCAACCGGTTGCACATCGACATAACTCTTCTTCTGATCCTACGCTTCCTTAATCCTTTGTCTTATCGTTTTCATTTTCCCTTCCATTTCTTGGATCACTTCTGGTCCTACCAGAACCCTATCCTCAAGTTGATCCAAACTCAAAGATCTCTGACACAGTCGCTCGTAAAGAAACTCAAAAGGCACCATCTTAATGGTGCTTTGATAGATGTTGTTTAATATAAGCTCTACCAGTGGCAAGAACTCTTCCCAATGCTTATGTTGATCCATCACATACATATGCAACGTATCTTCCAAGATTTGGTTCGTTCTTTCTGTCTACTCGTTTGTCTTTGGGTGATAAGCAGTACTAAAATTAATTAGGGTTCCCAAGGAGTCTCGGAAACTAGTCCAAAATCATCTTGTAAACACTGATCCTCGGTCGGATATGATTCTCTGAGGAACTCCATGAAACCTCACAATCTCATTGATAAAACCTTTATCTATGTCAGGCACCTGATACGTCATACGCATAGGGATACAATGTTCACTCTTCGTCAAAGTGTCAACTACCACGATAATCGAGTAGTGCCTCCTTGCGATCAATGACAATCCAACAATGGCATCCATCGAAATGACTCCCCATTTCAATTCCAGAATAGCGTGTGGTTGTAGTAATCCTATCATATGTCTCTATTCAGCCTTTACTTGTTGAGATTCTAGACATCTCGCCACATAGTTGACTATGTCTGCCTTCATTTCCTTCCAGAAGAATAAGGGTTTAAGGTTTTCCCTCATCTTCATGACTCATGGTAAAGCCATGAAAAATTCCCTATGATCTTCGTTTAAGATCAGACTTCTCAATTCATCGTTGGGCGGTACATAAATATGGTTATTATATCTCAATAATTCATTGTTGTCCACAATATATCCCTCAAATTTTGGAACCAACATGGTGTCTTTTCCTAAAAATCCATTAACCTCCTTATATCGGTCATCGTCGCGATGTATAGTTAGAATCCTTTCATGAATATTTGTCTGAAGCGGTACCATCGAAAATATATGTGGTCTCTGACTTAACACATCATCCACTTTGTTCATTGTTCCTTTTATATAGGTAATCTCAAAATCGTACTCGCTAAGCAGTCCCGACCAATGCCTTTGTCGCGCATTCAAGTCACTTTGCATAAAAAGTGTTGTAAACCACAATGGTCCGTTTTTAGTTTGAATTTTCATCCAATCAGGTAGTGTCTCCAACTCCCAATCCATACACAATGGATAACAACTCCAAATCATGTGTCACATAGTTATCCTCATGATTTCTTAACTTTCTCAAGATGTAAGCGATCAATGGACCGTCTTGTATCAAGAATCTGTCTAAGCCTTCCTTGGATGCGTCTGTGCATACCAAGAAGTCCTTGTCCATGTCAGATACTTTTAATATAGATGTTGTCATCAACAACTCCTTGAGCCTCTTAAATTATTCCACACATTTCTCGGTCCATACAAACTTCTTTTTTTTCTTCTGCAACTTCGTAATCAGATTTGTTATCTAAGAAAAACCCTCGACGAGCCATCGATAATATCCCGCTAAACCCATGAAGCTATGCACTTCTAGGACATTTTTCGGCACATGCCATTCCATAATAGCCTCTACCTTTGCTAGATCAACAACAATACCTTCGCTGAAGATGACATGCCCTAAATAATGAATCTTTGATTGATAAAAAAATAATTTCGATAGTTTCCCATATAGTTTGTTCTCTCGTAGACATTGTAGTACCAAGTGAAAATTTTCTTCATGCTTTTCCATGAATATATCAAAATATCGTCAATGAATAATTTAAAAAAATTGTCCAAGTATTTGCGGAACACCCCTTTCATCAAGATCATGTATACCCCTAGGTTGTTTGTCCATCCCTACGGCCCAACGATAAACTTGTAGTTTTTGAACCGCATTTTGAAATCGATATTAGGAATATCTTCCTCTTTAATTCATGATGATGATAACCTGATCTCCAATCAAAATTGAATACATCGTCGCGCCTTTCATTTGATCAAGAAAATTGTCTATACTTGGCAACAAATATGGGTTCTTGATCTTTGCCTCATTCAAAAGACGATAGTCAATACAGAGTCTCCACGACCCATCCTTATTCTTTATGATCAAATAGGCACACCTTGAGGTGAGACACTTGGACGTAATTTTTAGGTCCAACAACTCCCTCAGTTGCATTTTCAACTCATGTAACTCAGGGGTCGACATCCAATAAAGTGTTCTTGCTATCGGTTTAGTTCCAAATTTTAATTCGATGGTAAATTCCAACTCCCTCTGAGGTGGTAACCCTAGTAACTCCTCTGGGAATATTTCTGCAAATTTTTGTACTACCGAAAGGTTTCCTAATCCTTCTGCCACACCCTTGATGTTCAACACTAAGTATGCTTATAAATTGAATACTTGTGCGTTCTCTTCTGTAACTGTAGGGAAGAAATGAACCTCAAGGATACTCTTCGTCTTCTTCCTACAATCACACTTCTCTATCCCTCATCGCCAGTCCAATGCAACCGCTTCATCTTACAGTTGATTATCACATCATGCAATTCCCACCAGTCCATATCGATCATCTTGTCCTAAGATTTTACGATCGTGATGTATAGGTTAGACTTCATTACACTATTCCCCAGGTTAAAGTGACAATTCATACCCCTTCCTCCAACCATTCGTTTAGCACCCGAATCCATTTCGATGAATCTAAAATCGTTTGGTTTAATGCCTTTACCTAAATCCCTTTAGCGCAGTACTAGAAATAAATCTCTCTATAGCACTAGGATCCCAAAAATACTAAAATTTTGGTTGGCCATGGTACTTTACACCTCAAGCACAATGGACTAGTGCTTAGCCTGGCGGTTAATCACCGTAGTCAATCCTTCCTCATTTATGAGGCCTATTGGACTGCATCATGCAATGCCCGAGGCATTTAGATCCTCGCCTTTGCACGAAATATGGAGTTAAGGTCAAACACAAACTTTTTTACCTCTAGCTTCTCTATGCTCATATGCAGGGCATACCATAGTAGCTTCGTAAATTTGGTCTCATAATCTGGCACTGTAGGAGCACCCTGTCATAAGGTGATGAGCTCATCGAGTTGGCACTCAATGAGTTCCTCTAACAATCACTTCTCTCAGAACTGTTCCTCAAACTACTCCCCTAACATGGCTTCGACGACCATGTTTAATTGAGGTAGGATCGTCTTCCACCATAGAAGAGCGCTCCCCTTTAGCTGAAGACTGCCATGCAGACCTTCTTGCTGGAGGTCGTAACCACGAAGCACATCTCCTTGTTCTCTAGCCATGCCTCGACGATTGAGCTGTCTGTGGCACTCATTAACTAGGGAACTTAATCTTCTAGAGTTGTTCGTGAATGTTACTAGTACTAGTTGGGGAGTGTTGTGGACCCTTAGGGGTACAGGCACCCTGGCCTTATCTCAGTACAGACGGTTAGTCAAGGCCTCTGAAATGTTCCTTGGAAGGACCTTGTCAAGCCATCCAAATCCCTTACAGTAATCTGCTCCTGTCCAATGACTTGTTCTTCTCCTTGGGTGTTAGACTCCTCAAGCGTGGATGCTACTGGAGGCGTCGTGCATGTGCCCCTAGCACCATGTCGTCTACTTCCACGACATCCTATAACCATGATTACCACATGGACAGGTTAAAGTTTAATTAGCACTAAGTTATTACTCAAGGGTTTACCGTAGTGGAAGGCATTACGATCGACAGTCATAGGTTTGAACCTGCTATAATACCATTTGTAACGATCCTACCATACGACAACCAAAGCGACATACAACACAATTTTTTATTTTTTTTGCGTTAGGAAATATACATCACAGAAATTAACTATATCATTGACACATCATCCAATATAATAATGAAAAAATTTCAACATATTATCAATCATTCACGACATAAAGCCGACAAATTATGTCCATGAACAACGATACAGATATTGACTCATTAACACAAATAAATAGAATCCCATAAGCATTTCATTCATATAATAAATGATGATGGATAAACAGTGTGAATCATAAATGTCTCATCTCATCTCATAATACAATCATATGAATGAATTAAGATGCTACCCGTCCAACCTACCTTGTAAGGTTAGTACCTCTAGGACACATAAGAAACGCTCAATCTCAAGTTCCAATTGATTTTAACCATTTAAGGTCTCAGGGCTGGCGATTTTTATAAGGAACAAGAAGGTGTCTAATTCCCATAGCCCAACATAAACCGCAAACCAAACCAGCTCATCAATCTCAAATATTCATCAATTATTCATCATAGTGCAAATAATATTCTACTCTACTTAGTAAATCTTCAAGAAACATGTGTTAAATGAGTAAGAGGCTTTTACATAAAGAATAATAACCCAAGGAGCATAAATAAATCTAAATCTCATGTAACTCGACTATGGATCTTCATATTAAGGAATATCTGCTAAGAATATATATATCAGGAATCTAAAGGCTAAAATCATATATATACATTTTCAAGGAACCACAATAAGATCAATCTGCTTAAGCACTACGTTAAATTAGATGATACATTTTATTATGCATCCAAATTATAAAACTAATAAACATCAATCATAATATCAATTAACAACAAGTCTATTGTTGGCATAACCATTTAAAAGAACTAAGGGGTTCAATCATAGCAAGAAAGGTGGAAATATTTTAAGTCTACCTTACATTTCCATTGCAAGAAACTATAAGAATTCAACCCATAATTAAGAATTAGATAAGATAAATTATATGCTATCTTCCATACCCATATATAAGGATTATTGAAGAAGATCAAGTTTTTCTTTTACATTAAAAAAAATAACCCAATGTTGACCTTTAAATCCAATTAACATAACTAAGGGACCTAACAATAATATAAGAATCCCAAGTCAACTTACACTTCCATTCAAATGTATTAACGAGGACCAAATCCTATTTCAACCACACGTAAGAATGCAAAGGATATATTAAAAATTCATTAAAGAGTTAAGGGGAGTCCAAACATAATAATTAAATGATAGAAGTCAACTACCCTACGTTATCCATTTAATAATTAAGATAACCAGGTCTTGTTAAACCATAAATAAAGCAATCACATGCTAACTTATAAATCCGTTTAAAGGTTTAGGATGACAAATCTTAACTAACACAAAATAATAGTATTTAGAGGCTAAATCACCTATCTATAGTAAGGAACAAGAAGGACTTCCATATCTATCCCATCCCCTAGGCCCTAATTCGATGTGTAGAAAATTCCAGAATTTGATCCAGACCTCAATCTGGCCCTCCATCAGGAACTTAATCTGGTCCTCCATCTGACACTTAATTTTTGAAAATTTAAATTAATTTTAGGTGCATCAAAAATGATTTTTAATTAATTGTATAGTTTAGAGGAAGGGACAATAATGGTTGCAGGGTTTGTGAAGAAGTGGCAGAGACAGGTAAGAGGTGAGTGATCCTGTATACGTCCAACCAATCAACCAATTCAACTCACCCTTCTACTTTACGATGTTACCATTGTTTTAAAACATTGAAATCATTACAAAACAATTAACTAGAAAAAGGGAAACCATACACGAACAGGTTAAATGACATCGTAATCACAAGAGAGACGTTTTTCATACATAACTTAATCTGGCACCTGATCCAACCCTTGATCCGGCTCTCAATCCAACCCTTTTTCCGACCCTTGATCCAACCCTTAAAACAGAACTAATTTCTGATAAATTCGAAATTAAAAATCACAGGAAGAAAAAACAAAAAAATTAACGAATGGACAACAAATAAATACCGAGTTTCTCATTGATGTAGCAATGTACAGGTAGGTTCATCTTTCAATAAGCTTGAGGAAGTAATCAAATTTATGATGTAGAGGAAATAAAAGAAAGAAAAACAACTAATTTTATGGGTTATTCATTAGTTGGGAAGCTCCCAAAACGACACACCAGTCAAAATAGAGTTCAATGCACAACCCACAAAAAGAGGAGGCAAGAATCCATGAATACATCATTGTGAACAACACGAAATAGAAAAATATAGACTTATACTAAGATCCGTGACATAAACTCAATTGAGGATTTTATGTGGCATACATATAACAAAATTGCCAATCCAATGCATCCCAATTAATTATGTACTCAACAAACTAAAATCGAATCTGATATTTGACTAACAATGATTTAAGGAGACGAAAATGGGATTTCGGAACCGAAAATATTGAAAGCCAAATCCCTCAAAGACACAAATGATTTCAATCTAAATTAAGGGGTCTCCATGAATTTCTTATTCCATGAACAATTTCAACCATACATAGTGAAAATGAATCTACGATTTTGATTAGGGAAAAGAGGTTTAACAACAACATAAATTAAATTTATGACAACACTGTAAACATAGTTTGTTCTCAGAAGTTGAAATCCAAATTAGTAATCACAAGGGTTATTCATTCTTCAGGGTTTTTCCCAACACAACATATATAATACACAATCTTCGTGACATGCAACATGAGACATTTCTGCATAAATCACATCTATACAAATAATAAATTAATTAAAACTATGATATGAAATCACTGGTAGCAACTAAGAAATTATCATTCTGTATGTATATATCCTGGAAACTATTAATCTTTTTGAGAATTCAAGGTGACGACAATTTCAGAAATTTATCTTCTAGGTTTCAAAAAGCTTTCAAGAACTTGTCGATTCAAGTTTTTAATTACAATCAGTTTATGGTGAAATTACAAGAACTCTATTGCATAGATTAAAACTTAATACAATTTCAAATCTCAGAATAAGAGTACCGTAACCAAAGGAAAAGAATCCACAGTTGTTGTCCCATGCTTGCGCTCCATCCAGCTCCCCGCTTGCTAATTGTTGAGACCTCACCGGTACCTCCCAGCCGATGCTAGGGGTACTCTTCTTCCCCCTGAACCCCCCAAGATGTAAAGGGGACACACACACAAAACCATAGAATAAGCTATCTCCATGCTCGCCTCGCAAGGTCGAGCTGGGTATCCCAACTCCCACAAGAAAAAATCAGTCAAGAAAAAATTCGTAGCATAAACTTACGCATACTAGTCTTGATCCTTTCCTCTTCTCCCCCATTAATTTTATAGAGTTCTTCTTAGTGACACTTTCAAATTGTACGTTAAATTTGTTTTTATTAAAATTAGTTATAAAAAACCCTCCGTCGTACACTTATCACCCAATCCCTTAGTTTCACCAGAAATTCATTCAATTAATTAAATTAATTTTCCAATTTCCTTCAACCACCTAAAAGCATTCCTAAAAATGCTCCTTGTTATCCCTTTATTCTCTCATTTTCCTTTAATGATTAACACCTTTCTTAAAGCTTAGTTGAGTTTTATTTAGGAAAGTTCTCTAGACTAGATTCATGTCTATGTTCCACATTCCTTTTTGAAATTAATTTCCCCTTTTTGTTTAAGTTCTAATTTAACAAGTTTTGCACATAAACAACAATTAATTTTTAGATAATTTATTTCTCCTTTAAAGTCTAAATTTGATTTTTATTCATCCCCCCTTTATTAATTGCTTAATTAAATTTTAGTCCTCATACCCTGCTTAGACCTAGGCCTTAAATTTCAACTAGGCTTAGCAATTTTTAAGGGAAATTTTATAATTAATCAACTTTACTCATATAACATTTATTTTAAGGCTGACCACATCAAATAAAATATTCTTTTCTAGGTACCTAGGTTCATTGACTCACATGTGCTAAAAATCGCGATGTGCCCTTCAAGATACATCACTTGCTCCAAGGGTGCCACTCGCCTTTGTTCATGTTTCATTTTTTCGATGTGCCCTTCAAGCTGCACTACGCCCTCCAAGGGTGCCACTCGCCTTTGTTCATGTTTCATTTTTTCGATGTGCCCTCCAAGCTGCACTACGCCCTCCAAGGGTGCCACTCGCCTTTGTTCATGTTTCATTTTTTCGATGTGCCCTTCAAGCTGCACTACGCCCTCCAAGGGTGCCACTCGCCTTTGACTGATTTTGGTAGACATCCAACCATGTGGAAGTAGGGCAGTGAGAAAAGAGAAGATCTATCAATTCTGCAAAAAAAGATTTGAATATATACCAAGTGCTAAATAGAAAAAGTACCAACTGTGTGCAACATACACCTATGTGGAAGTGTTGATGGCATTGCTCTTCCAATTGCACAAGTGTCTATGAAACCAACTTTGCTAATGCCAGAACATAACTGACATGAATTCTCAGCATAAGGTATGAAAGTCTACAATCCTCCTGCACCCCGCACAACTATTCTTTATGTACTTAAGACAATATGTTTTTAAGCATTCTGCGACGAACCTACACAAGTCAGCCTCTCGCATCTCCGCATTTCCAATTGTTCCACATCTATGATTGTGAAAACTGACATAATTTGCAAAATAGAGCAATGCTCTATAATAAAT
Organism: Picea sitchensis; assembly: GCA_010110895.2. Classification (NCBI taxonomy): domain Eukaryota; kingdom Viridiplantae; phylum Streptophyta; class Pinopsida; order Pinales; family Pinaceae; genus Picea; species Picea sitchensis. The sequence continues at coordinate 88,652 of SNQJ01S0053161.1, forward strand.
TGATTTTCTCTGATTTAGGAGCAAAAACCACACATCTAGAAGTAGTGTCAAGTAAATGTGTTGCTTATCTATAGACTTCTCGATGGTTTTTTATTATGAATATTGTTATTCAAAATATATTTGATATGTGTAAAAGGCATTTTAGCGAATTAGCATCCTTATCTTGGCCTTGTTGTAATCCCAGGTCTGCGGGCTATTTTCCTTTGGACAATCTACTTGTCACGATTCTTTTTACTTTCCCACTTTTGAGGCTGGACAGATATTTTGCAATATCCATGTCTCCTCCCTCCACACATTTATGCCTCTCGCACAACACACAAGCTCTAAATCGCTACCCTTTGCTTGCAAATCTAAAAAAAACAACCTCTCACAAATTGTTGGGATATCGTCCAAATTACATCCCCTATCACAATTCATTGTGCACACGTAGGGGGACTACACAACCATAAATTGCATGAATTCTTTGCACAAAATTTGAAAATACAAAACACTAGTTATGTCAATGATACTCATCTTCCACTACTGAGATCCACAATACATAGTCGGACCAAGTGCCGCCATATGTTCATAGAAAAATCCTTCAGAAAAAATGAAAAATTCTTGTCTTTCTATACTATACCTTCTTATACTATAATAAAATACCCAACAAAAAGAGAATAGATGGAACAAAATGCAATCGACCAACCTAAAAGGAACATTTCTCTACATCACATGAAAAATAATTCACTACTCCCAAACTTTATACCCGCACTATCACCAGAGCATCAATTAACTGCAAAACAAGATGAAAAAATAAGCCAACAATAGGGAAACAAAAAATAACAATCAAGACATAATTTTTCATTCCATATAGCATCCAATGCAGAGGATTTATTGCAATCAAATGCACATTTCCACAACCCCAAAATTATAACTCTTGGAACTCACCACTTGCAACACTTGCAAAGTTAGAAAAAAATCATCTCTATGAACCATAACAGATGACATAGTAGATAAATGCATTAAGAAACCCCCCAAAAATAGTAAACAATAGAACCTCAAAAAAACACGCCCTCTCTCCTTGGTCACCTTTGACTTCTTTCAAATTACACAGTCTTTGTAGAAAACCCTGGTCCACTGGACTTGCTTCTCGAAAAACCAACAATACAACAAAAGTAGTTGCACTATGCACAAAGAAAACACTATTAAACAACAACCAGACAAACTATCAAACACCAACATAACCTCAAAATAGAACACCTTCTCTCCTTATTCACCTTTGAATATTTTTGTCCTACATAGTCTCTATAACATACCCCACTCTACTTGAGTTGCTTCTGGAAAAACTAACAACACGACATAGCTAACCAAACTATGCACAAAGAAAATTCTATCAGAAAACAACTACAGAAACTAATTGCACTTGTCTAAAATACATATATTGATATGGAAACCAACTGGTTAGAATAAATATACTAGATGCATAGGGCTTCTTACCCACTCTCATAGATTTGTACAAGCCCCAAAAACCAAATCTCTTCGAAGTCCAACCGCAACACTCGTAAGTTTCATAGCAACCTCTCCTTCCTGGTTTATAGAATAGTATATCGCGATCAAACCCAAAGAATTCAACAATTAATTAGAACAAAATAAATCAATTAATACTCCTTGCAATCCATGAAATCTATCGCATAGAATCATGTCAAGCATACACAAAAATCCCTTCAAAATTTATGAATCATACTAAATTTAATGAAGAGTTCGAACACAATCATTTATATGTATTTATTAAAATAATTTTATATATTGTATACTAAATATATATGCATCTTGTATGGCCCATTGCTTTAAATGCCAACAATTTCTAGCTGACATCATAACAAGCTTCATAAATAAATATGACATCCCACGATGTGCATAATTAAGTTGTGTATTCAATTCCCATCACATGGGCTATAATAAGATGTTGTTGTGTAAGATGAGACAAAAATGATTGATTGTTATATCCTTCTACAGATTAATAATAAGTTTATATACAATATATTAATTTGCTTAGAATAATATGTTCATTATATAAGTTAATATAATTGTATTATAAATTAATATGACTATAATGATATAGAGTATAAATCATTGTAAATATGTGACTACTTTAAATCATAATGTGGACCTTACAACTTTCCGAGTCATCTAACGAATAAAATTATATTGTTGTTATGTTAATGTTATTTTAAATTAATGTATTGATTAAAAATGTTGTAGTAAATAGTTTTTTAAAAAATGAATATTTAAATAACTACTCATTGCAACAATTATTTGTAGAGATCTTTATACTAAATATTACATTCCAACCCTTAAATATTAGCTCTCACAAATTACACATTTTAAGGATTTTTAATAATTTACCCTCTGCTTTAAACTCCAATCTCCTCTTTAGTTTCAACATGTCTACAACCATACATACACTTCATTATAGTTTCTTCAACTTAAAAAAAACCTATAGGATTGTAGAACTTTGTAGGGTTGAGATGTCAAGATTGAACTTGGACTCAATCTTGGACCTGCACTGATGGGCAAAGGTGAGAAACACCCTCTTTTCATATATATATTATTAATTTAATTTAATCAATTCATATATTTAATTTTAATTTATTAATTATAAATCATAAAAATTTACTAAATTTTAGTGATTTGAAATCGAAGAAAAGGGTTATCCCTTAATGACATAGCCCATCTCGCCGTCCATTTACTCGCTGACTACATTTACATGGGATACTCCAAAGTCATCCAATAGATTATACATTTCTCTTTATCCTTTGTGATATTTCGCTCTAATATCAAATTAAACTCTATAACTATAAATATTTATATTAAAATTTATTTAATCGAATTTATCACATTTATTAGATTAATTTAATGTTATTTCACTTTCGATTATACTCTATAGTTAGTTAAATTCCATTACGTAATAATAAATAAAAATAGTTTATAGACTATGTATGCACTATAGTTACGTAGAGTTCATTTAATCTATAAGTTTGATTGTATCTCGTATATTGATAACTTGAACCTTTATTATATAATTATCTTAATGAAATAAATTTATAAAAAATTTAGTTTATATAAATTTTTTTTAATATTATATGGATGAGTTTTTAATTAGTATCATTTTAATGGATTTAAGTTTAATTGTTCATTAAGCTGAAAGGCGTATACCTATTGACAATGGGCAGATTTAATAGGGGTTTAGTTCTTAATAAGTTTTGTATGGACATGATTAAATATAGCTGGAATATTCTTAGTAGTCACACAAAATAAATCCCTGTGATTTCAATCATTAACTTCCTAGCTATTATAAAGACATCCGTTTATGTGTTTACTTTTTTACATTTACCTAATCATATTTAAAAATTACTTTGATAGCTAACTGATTGCCAAGTAGGTGATTAACAGAAATTAAAATATTAACACGAGATAAATGAAACCCAACCGTTTATTTGTTAATCAACAATAAAATTTAATATATTCTTTTAAGGATTCGTTTCATCTTATCAGCTTTTGGGCATTAACCAGCAGCTATTTAGTTGTTGTACTAATAGATTTTATATATTGAGAATTATTAAAAAAGTACAACAAAGTTGTTTATACTACCTCTTAATTGCAAAACATTTGTCTCTCCAAAGTCCATGAAAGAGTTTGAAAAGTACAACTAGTTAAAAAAAGGTTTTCGCTTTGAAATCGAAAGAACTTAATGTCAAGAGAGTTTTAAATAAACGAGAGACTAATGCAATCCATGCTCCTTAGCTTAACCAGAAATTAGAAATCACCATTGACGATGTACTCGAAACTTGTTACGTCAATGCAATCTGCGCTTCTTAGCTTAACCATAAATTAAAAATCACCATTGACGATGTACTCGAAACTTGTTACATCAAGGGTATACTCGAAACTTGTTATATCAAGGGTAAGGTTGCAGAGCAAACATTATGGCAATTTGTATAGAAATTTTTTACATCAAAGTTAGGGTTGCACGACAAAACATTCGATTGTAACATTGAGTCTTCCAAATCGTTCTATCAACCGACATAAACCATGTGATTGACATAGAGACAAATTGACTTCCATTGAATTTATGTGGAAGGTGCATACATGTTATTCATTTAAAAAAATGAGAGTAATGGATTTATACTGAAATTGTACATATGCAGTAAAGTACATATATGTTATTTATTTAAAATATGTCAATGTTAAGTTGTGAATTAGTTAAATCATACATATAAACCAGTTACTGAGATTTTCAAGCTAAATATCCGAAAAGATGCATCAAGGTGGGACATCACAGGTTGAATCAATTTATGTAAGTAGAATAAATACCCCTCGACCCAGGAAAACTTAGTTGCCGAAATTTACTGAATTATTTGATAGAATAACAATGATTCTTGCACTTACTTTTAAGCAATTTTAATGAAGAAAAATTAGTTTGTTATTTTTATTTATTTATTTGATAGATCGATGATATGGAGTGGAAGTAATATTAGGTAAAATATAATATTTTTTTTAAATAATATTCTCTATTCTCACTCTCATAAGAGAATATGGTAATATTAAAGAAAACATGACAATAAATTGTTACCCAGCAGCATTTCAGCATTTCATATCCTTATAGTAAACCGCAATTTTTTCGATGGAAAACTTAATTCGCTATTTTTACTAAATTATTTGATAGATTCATAACAATGACTCTTGAGGTTGAAGATAATTAGATATTCTTAAAATAAACCGCGACCTTTACCAAGGAAAACTTAGATCGCTGTTTTTACCAAATTATTTGATACATTAAAAATTATTTATGTAGTTTCTATCTCCCGAGTTCCCAGCCATACCTGTACTGCTGTACCCTCATCCTGATGAACTCCTTTACATAGGAAAATTGTTGTACCCCCTACCGATCACTTTACCTGTACCTGCAGCTGCAGCCAGACGTACCCATGCAACATAAATTCATTGACAATGACTCTTGAGGTCGAGGAGCATTACATGTCCTTGAACTTAGTTCGCGATTTTTACTGAATTATTTGATAGATTCATGACAATGACTCTTGAGGTCGACGAACTTTACGTGTCCTTCAAGTAAACCGCGACTTTTACACAGAAAACTTAGTTCGCGATATTCACTGAATTATTTGATGGTTCATGACAATGACTCTTGAGGTCGAGGAGCATTACGTGTTTTTAAATAAACCGCGAATTTTATCCAAGGAAAACATTGTTCGGGATTTTTACTGATTTATTGATAGATTTGATTTTCAATGAATTATTGATAGATTTAATAGATTTATAAGGAAGCGGCTTTGTCTACATTGTCTATCTGTTCTACAATATTAATATGATATTGTTGGAGAAAAGGAAAGTGGTGCACAGTGTCATTTAAACGTTCTGATGAATTTGGCCCAGCTGCTGGCTATAAGGGAATTTTTTTGTCACTTTCGTCCATATTGACTGGATACAAAAACGCATGGTGAAGCTTCAAAGGAGACCAATTCTCGTGTTCCCACAGACGATCCTGAGTTGGAGCAGCAAGGACGGACAATGCTATTTGTATTTGTATCTATTCCGGAAGGTTTACTGCTCAACCATGGCCGCACCTCCGCACCTCCAACTTGGGCAAGTTACTTGTTGTGTTATTGCCCTGTATAAGTAAGACTTTTTTTTGTTAGGATTTAGAGAGAATCTATTTCTTTCACTTTTTAGTTGTTTGTTTTTTTTTTTTCCCTGTATCAAGTTTTTTATATGGTATTTTGTGTGAATGATGTGTTCATTTGCTCTTTTTTCATTTAGATTTCAATGTATCTCACTTTCTGATTAAGATTTTATATCTTATATTCATTTGTATACATAAAGTGTTCATGTACTTGTTCTTACTTATTCTTTCATTTTAATTGCAATGTGTCTCACTTTTTAGTTAGGTTTTCACATCTTATATTTATTTGTTTATTTATTTACTGGACTAATAATAATAGATAATAGATCTGACATCTAAGTTAATAAATTGTAACTGTATAATAGAAAATTTTAATATATTATTAAATCTATTTATGACATTTAAATATTATTATATATAATTATTTATAATAATTTTTTTTAGTTTGACACATATTATACTTTAAAAAAACAACACTTGTAATTTTTTTATACAATTAACCATTTTCAAAAAATATATGTTGTACATATGGAGTTATAAAATTAAAAAAAAATAAAATTATAATTTATATAAAAAAATTTAATATTATATATATGGGAAAAAAATTGTTATAAATAAATATATATATAACTATAATATTTTTAAATTAATTTAATTTGAATGATTAAATGGAAAAATGATTATTATTTTATTATCTAAATTCATCTTCTCAAATAATGACATATTTTACCAATGTTATGTTAAATGTAACATGTTATATGTATTATTACATGTAACATATATTATATATAACATTAAAATCTTAACAAATATATCATCATAATTATGACATATACTTCTCACATAATGGATCATTGAAATCTTAACAAATATATCATCATAATAATAACATATAGAAAGTTTTGTATATAATGATGATATAATTCATATAAAAAATTTAATATTATATAAGTAAAAAAAAATATGTTATAAGGAAATAGGCATATATATTTTTTTTATACAATTATAATAATATCAAATTAATCTAACTTAGGTGATTAGGTGGAGGAGTGAAATCTTAACAAATATCATTATAATGATGACATTGAAATCTTAACAAATATCATTATAATGATGACATATAGAAACCTTAACAAATATATTATTATGATGACATAGATCATTATGATGACATATTGAAATCTTCACAAATACATTATGATAACCTGTTGAAATCTTAATAAATTATCTGATAGATTCATGACAATGACTTTTGAAGTCTAGAAGGTGCTAGTAAACTGTGGCAGCCGATTAAGGGAAGAGAAACGAATATGTTGGAGCAAAAGGGAAAACATGCTCTGCATGCAGTAATTGTGCCAGCTCCTTCACAGGGTCATGTAAATGCTCTCATGAATTTGGCCCAGCTGCTGGCTGTAAGGGATATTTTTGTCACTTTCATCAATACTGACTGGATACACAAACGCATGGTGGAAGCATCAAAGGAGTCTACATCTGGTGTTTTGGGTGACAATCCTGAGTTCGAGCAGCAAGGACGGAAAATTCGATTTCTGTCTATTCCGGATGGTTTACCGCCCGACCATGGCCGCACCTCCAACATTGGCGAGTTACTTGTTGCCCTGCAAAAGTTAGGCCCCGTGTTGGACGACCTCCTTAGAACCGCTGATGAGAAATCACCATCGTGTCCACCCATCACGTTCATCGTCACAGACGCCTTCATGTCATGCACGGAGCAAGTGGCAAGCAATATGGGTGTGCCCAGGGTTATCTTCTGGCCTCTATGTGCTGCTGCCTCCATTTCTCAATGCTACGCCAACTTCCTTGTTTCCGAAGGATTTATTCCAGTAAATGGTATGCCTCTCCATTGCCCATCTATATCGAATATAGATTCTCTCAACGTGACGCGAACTTGCTTTTGTCTAAGGGGCATATTACTGTTAAACCAGTATGTCTGTTCATTTTTACAGTCTTCTTTTATATCCTGAATTATTCCATTCATCTATCTTCATTTTCTCTGCAAAGACTAACTATACTTGTGTTTGTATCTTCTTATTAACCAAAGCTAAAAATCAAGAGAAACTCATCACTTGTCTTCCCGGCAACATCCCACCATTGAAGCCAACCGACCTGCTATCATTCTATCGCGCTCAAGATCTATCCGACAGTGTTGTGGATGGCTTTCTCTATGAGTCACAGAAGCAAAGTAAAGGGGACTACATACTAGTGAACACATTCGAGGAGCTCGAAGGGAAGGACGCAGTAACAGCACTCTCTTTGAATGATTGTCCTGCTGTGGCCGTAGGACCTCTTTTTCTTCCCAATTTTTTAGAAGGGAGGACTTCGGGCTGCAGTCTGTGGGAGGAGGAGGAGGAGAACTACCTGACATGGCTGGATATGCAACAGCCGGGATATGCAACAACCTTTCTTGTGGGTTCTCCGGTTGGATATCGCAGAAGGCCAGTCTGCGATTTTACCGGAGGGCTTTGAAGAACGAACAAAGAAACTGGGACTATTTGTGAGGTGGGCGCCACAGGTGAAAGTTCTTGTCCATGCTTCAGTGGGATTGTTCCTCGCACACAGTGGATGGAACTCTACGTTGGAGAGCATGAGCATGGGAATTCCCGTAGTGGGATTCCCAACTTTTGCCGATCAGTTTCTCAACTGCAGGTTCGCCAAAGAGGTCTGGAAGATCGGCCTGGATTTTGAAGATGGGCATCTGGATGACCAGAAGGTGGTCATGAATGAAGAGGTTGAGGATGTTGTGAGGAAAATAATGAGAACAACTGAAGGAAAGAAGATGAGAGACAACGTTCTCAGACTTAAGGAGTCCGCAACGAAGGCAGTCCTCCCAGGAGGCTCTTCTTTTCTGAACTTAAACACTTTCGTTAAAGACATGACGAGGAGTAAAGGATTCCAATCTTAAAATGAAACCATCTGACCTGGATTCCATAAGATGTCACAAGAAAGCTTGGAGATTTGATGAATAAGCAATTGACCACTATCAAAATTCTTCCTAAATCGTTGGATACCTCGAGCCCAGGAGCTCTATGTGAACATGTTTGGGGAGGGCTTTCAAACCTCTCACGTTTTACTCACAAGTGAGTTTACTAGATGGGAAACGAGTCTTATTCTGAAAAAATGTATTTTGGATGGTGAGCATATTAATTATTATCATCTCCTCACTCCATTCCATGGCTTGAATGACTTCATCTGATTCAGAAACTACAGATTAGATGGCGTGGTAGATTCCTTGATGTTGAAGTATCTAAACTGTAATGGTTCCAACTTCCTATCATTTTCCTTGAATTTTTTAAAAGTAATTGAAACCAGATTCTTGGCCGCAGTTTAAAATGACCATCGCTAAAATCTTTGCCAAAATGTTCCCGTTTAACTATGTGGACTCTTAGACATAGTAAACTATATTTCGAGATATTTTGATTATGCAGGTTAAATGATCCAAACACCAACTGAAAATTAGCACAAACCAGAGCCTGTGGAAACTAAAACTTTCTCAGGGAAAATTGTGGTCAGGCTACATCCCGACACCTGATAGTGCACGAAACATATACAGATTACATTGTGACATGCCGCTCACACATGTAACCGCACTTGAAAAAATCACATTGTGAAATTCCCACATGTTCTACACGTAGATCACCCTTTGACATGTGACTCTTTCGTCTACATGATCGATACTCATTCTTGCCCAGTCCATTCGAATCTTAAGTATTAATCTTATCCATAAAATTCTCTCTATGTTTCTATTTAAGGAATATTAATTAATTATTAAAAAAATAATTTAATTATAAATTATTATACGTTGAAATCATAATAATTTTATACTAGCAACAACCACATTTATATAAAAAGTGGTTGATATAAGTCGACGCCATTTTTCAATGAACTTTTTTAAATTAATGGCACCAATTGGAGTATATCAATCATTTTTTACATAAATGTAGTTGTTGTTAGTTGAGAACTACCATGCCTCAAATAACATTAATACATTAAATACATTAATTAATTAATGTATTAATTAATAATTAATAATAATGCTTTAATTTATTATTATTTTAATACTTTAATATATTAATACATTAATACATTAATGTATTAATTAGTATTAATTAATGTATTAATTAGTATTAATTGATACATTAATTAATAATAATGCTTTAATATATTAATAATACTTTAATGCATTAATGTTTAATACATTAATATATTAATTAGTAATAATGCTTTAATTTATTAATGTATTAATAATTCTTTAATATATTAATACATTAATGTATCAATATATTTAATGTATCGATGTATTTTATGTATTTAATATATTAATATATTAATGATTTAATACATTAATATTATAGTACATTAATGCATTAATACATTAATGCATTCATATATTAAATACATTAATGTATTAAATGTATTAAATACATTAATGCATGAATACATTAAATAAATTAAATATATTAATACATTTATGTATTAAATACATTAATATATTATTACATTAATGCATTAATATATTAAAGCATCATTAATACATTAAAGTATTATTATTAATTAATATATTAATACATTAGTAAAACATTATTCATATATTAATACATTAATATATTAGTATACTAATACATTAGTAAAACATCATTAATACATCATTAATACATAAATGTATTAATGAATTAATATATTAAATATATTAATGTATTAAATATTTTATAAATAAAACATAAATATTGATATTAAAACATTAATAATAAAGAAGTAATACATTAAAAAATATCTATATATTATTAAAATATTA